>CAUYSK010079822.1:0-26307 GCA_963575035.1 Avahi laniger | reverse complement strand
GGCCAGGCAGAGCCCTGTGTGACGGCACAGCAAAGAGCTGCCGAGCCCAGCCATCTTGCTTTGTCTTTTGCAAGTGAAGTTTATGCCACTCGAATGGAGCTTGCAAATAGATGTGAACTGTTATACTGGTGTTCAAAGTCCCGCCATAATGTTATTAGGAATTTGGCACAGTAGTGTTAGCCTTAACTAAAGCATCAACTTTCCTTCACATTAAACCAAAGCAGTTGAATTAACATGTTTTTGCAGTTTGCAAGCTTTTTTCAAATGACATAAACTGGAATTAGGTATGCTAGGAAAATTCTGGGCATTAAAAAAAGGAAGAAAGGCTGGGCGCGGTGGCTCACGCCTGTAATCCTAGCTCTCTGGGAGGCCGAGACGGGCGGATCGTTTGAGCTCAGGAGTTAGAAACCAGCCTGAGCA
Source organism: Avahi laniger (assembly GCA_963575035.1). Lineage (NCBI taxonomy): Eukaryota > Metazoa > Chordata > Mammalia > Primates > Indriidae > Avahi > Avahi laniger. Next base: position 25,887 of record CAUYSK010079822.1, on the reverse strand, counting down.
AGAGTGAGACCCTGTCTCTACTAAAATTAGAAAGAAATTAATTGGACAACTAAAAATATATAGAAAAATTAGCTGGGCATGGTGGCACATGCCTGTAAGCCCAGCTACTTGGGAGGCTGAGGCAGGAGGATCGCTTGAGCCCAGGAGTTTGAGGTTGCTGTGAGCTAGGCTGATGCCACGGCACTCTAGCCCGGCAACAGGGTGAGACACTGTCTCAAAAAAAAGGAAGACAGAAAAAAGAAAGGGAATCTCTTAAAATTGTCTTATTGTTTCAGTTTGTAGTATTTTTATTTTTAAAATCAAGTCTACTTAAATTTAGACAATTTCATGAAATTCCAAAAATTCTTGGAATATGAAAATACAAATTACTCCTACAAGGAACAAATTGCTAAAATAAAACAAACCATCAAATCACCGCCAAATTACCACCAGAAAGGGTCCTTATCTAACTTTGGAAATTGTTTTTGGGATGAAAAAAATTCTGCTTAAAGTTGCTACTAATGACACCAAGAACGACTTGTTATTTAGCAGGTAAAAAAAAAAAAAAATCAGAAGCAGTTTCTTAGCTTTGAGCTAGAATTTGAAACTTAGATATATTTTCTGTTTTTCTGTCTCCTCCATTTCCTACTTAATAATCTCTTGAGTAAATTATCCAGAGTGAAGTTTTATATCTTCAAATTCAACTCTGGTTTTATATCTTCAAGTTCAACTCATTTTTGTTTCTCCATGGGAACAAACACATTGCCATGGAAACTGGGTAGCACAAAATATAGACAGTACAAAGGTTTATAGAAAGAATCAAGCTCATAACACAATGTTAACTACACAATATTAGTGCTAGCTGGGTAGTCCACTACCTAGTATATTATGGCATCTCCAAAAGAATAACTTGCTTTGTGCCTTATCAAATTTTGGAACAATAAAACAAAAGGAAACTATATTATTTTCTCAGTAAAGAAAATGCAAAGCCTTGTTTTTCATCAAAACAGATTTAAAATCACAAAACAGATTAATTGCGGTGATCATTTACATTGACTAAAAAGATACCTTCAAGATTTCCTTTATGTGTTGAGAGCATTTTGCACACTGACATTGTCTTACATACCATATCTGCTTTGATATGCTCTGGGCCTCAAATCAGGGAAAGAGAAATAAGGAGGAAAAAGCAGGTTGAGATTAAAGGTCTAAAAGTGGGATGAGTCACCAGCATTACAAATCATATCCCTGGGGAGTGGAACTGGATTTCTGGGCCAGGAATGACTTGGAAGGGGTGGGAATCTGGTGGGGAGAGTATGATAATAGTAATTCCAGGCAGTCCTAGGATTTTACCTCCATGCAAGGGAAGGAAAGAGCCTATTCAGTTGGAAGAACAATTCCAGCCAGTATCTAGGAAACAGGGTGTGAAATTCAAAGCCAGATCCTTGTCAGGGGCAGAGTTCCTGTTCAACAGGTGCAGGTCTAGCTTAGGGCACCAATTGCAGGATCACGGTGGAGGATGTCTGCAGTGACAGTCATCCAAAAGTGAGGTTTAAGCAACAACATGTTTGTGTAGGAAAGTGGCTACAGCTTGCTGGACACTGCAAAGGCACTCTAGATACTGGGCCTAGGAATACATGGGTATTTCCAGACTCTAGTTAATGACTGTAGCCAGAGCTCTTAATATATTGCCTGACTGACTCTGAGCATGGCTGATGCTGGCACAGACAGCAATTGAAAACAAAAAGGAGACCTGATTTGCCAAAGATCAACCCACAATAAGAATTCTGCTTTTATTGTTTAAAGTTGGCACAATTGTACATAGAAAGAAGCATTCGCAATTCATTGGCAAAGGAAGAATGCTCATGCAGGCCCCACATTTTATTTTACATTCTTAGTAGTCTGCTATCCTAGCAATCATTGTGTGTTACCTTTAAGTGAGAAAATGTCCAATGTGACACCAACCTCTTTAATTAAAACAATGAATAAACTTCAGTAAAAGAGCTAACAATATTAAAGAAAATGTGCCTCTGTGTCATCTCCTTATCTTGTGTTTTTCAGCCTTGCAGTGGCTGTTTGGCAGAAGCTCAAAGCTGCTACTACAGGGAACCAATTTGAACTGAAGTTCATGAAGTCTGAGATCAACAGACTGGCAACTCTTCGGCTTTCAGAAATAATGTGGTCATGCTGTGTGTGTCTCATTGCAGTTCTGGGTTATGGTTCATTTAATTTTATGGAATAAAATAGGCCTCTGTTTAAAATAGCATTTTCACCTATAAGTTAGAAACAAACAAAACTAATTTTGAACTAAAAACCCAATCTCTCCTATAACTTGCATATAAATTCCCCATGCTAAAACTATAGAAATGTTTTTATTAATATAAAACAGAAGATATGAAAAAATAATTGTCCATCGTTATTTTAAAAGGAAGTGGAAAGCGAAAAGAGAACGGTATTAGGCTTAACAGAAACACTGAAATTAAAAATGAAGCAAACAAAGCTAGGAAATAAGGAAAGTAAACTGGTAAAGACTTTTACATTACTTGTACACTATAAAATATGATGGAATGTGTGAAGTCCCCCTTATGATTTGGAATTTGAGACAAAAGTGAAGCAATATGTTAGATCCACTCCCCGTTACCCTGTTCATAGTAGTCAGATAACTTAGTGTCCCCTTTCTGTGCACAGAGGTACTTAAACTTAAAGATTGCTCCTAAGAAAATGCCACCGCAGTGGTGAATGGATATCTTTCTGACAAAATATTGTTTAATTATTTTACTTCATTAACCTGTGAGTGAAAAGAATGTTTGCATTTCTAAATCAGGGACAGATCTGGGCACTTGGAGTACAGAAATGAGCACAGCACAGTGAGTGAGAGTGATGATTAAAGGGACAGTGACAATGCAGTGCTTTAGAAGCAGGAGTGAACGCTGTCAAAGATAAACCGAGTTGCACACTATTTAAAGTGGCAAGGATCGATTTTAATCCGTAGTACATTATTGCAACAGGGAAGAGTCCAGTGTGAACTGCACTCGGCTTCGATCTGTACAGAGGTGACCAGGCGTTTTAAAGGGAGAATGAAGGAGTGGGGAGAAAGGTAGGTGGGGACTCAGTAGAGTTTTTTAAGTTTTAAGGAAGTGAAATATCACAAGGAACAGGAAGGGGGACTGGTGCATGTGAAACTTGCCTAGGTTTGCTAACTGGCGCTGATCAATGTTTGGCTCCTACCCTCCCACAGAGACTGGGAAACAAGGGTTTTATCTTCAGGTGCTGGCTGGAACAACCATAATTTCTTTTGGCGGTCTTGAGCTTTCTCATGTGGGCACTTTAAGGGGGGATGGGGTCATCCTAAGGAAGCAGTGTCGAGCTGTTAGAAACTACATCAGTGTTTGTTCAACCTATAAAGGCCAAACTTGAGGCATAGTAGAGAAGAGAGCTCAGAGGGGCCTGACTGGTATTTGGTCAAGGAGAGAACCTTTGTCCATACTATGGAGAAAGGTGCCTAGGGAGGTCCCTGAAGACTTCACACATGAAACCTCTTGAGAGAGGTGTAAGAGTTTTCCCAGAAGACACAATGAAGAAATGTGTGGAGCCAAATGCCACATCCTTTGGCAGGAGTGTAGTTTGGGCACATGACTTGTAGGACAGCAGGCAACGGTATTGAAAGGTAGTCGAGAGTAAGGTTACATCAGGCTATTGAGTCTGGAATTTATCCCATAGTCTAGTGCCTCCCAAAATATGGGACTTGTCTCTGGATAACATTTTGGTGGTACAAAAATGAAGCATTAGATCATATTAGGTTACATGATAAAAAAACCATTTACCTTTCAATTGTCAATTCCTATAATTAATTTAAGGAGAAAGTCTTAGATTGATGCTAATCTTTATCTTAAATTGTATTTGCTAATCATCCTTTTTAACAAAGAGGGAACAAATTTCTGTTGAAGTAATGACATCATTTTCATTAATTTCTTAAAAATTAATTCTTTTCCTTAGTCGCCGATAGTCATTTTCCATTTCAATAAGCAACATGAAGTTTTTTTCCAAACATATTTGTTTGAGTAAAGCATACTGAGTCTATTTAAGAGCAAACATTCAGAGTGGTGCCAGGAGGAAGAGTCGCAATGACTGCCTTGTTTCTGGGTTGCTCAAAGAGGGCAGTGGCAGTGTCACTACTGGGATAGGAGTTACAGGACAAGAGCCGGAGGAAAGGAAAGGAAAATAAAAATCAAGAGTAAGAAATGTCTTGCCTAGTATTACTGGATTTGCACCAAAGTTTATTTAAACTAAGATTCCATAACTTTAAGGACATACCCAACACGGCCTCACATTCCCTCTGGTATGGTCAGTAAAAGCACGTCACAAAGCACCCTTGTCATTTGCACAACCTGCCTTCTCACTGCCTTGCTTTTCTCCCAACCTGCTCAGGTGACTATTCATTCTGCCAGACATTAACCCTAGGTTATGTTTTTGGTTTTGAGTGCAATTTAGTTTTGACCTTAAACTTCAGAGCTTTCTTTCATCTTTATCGTGTTGCTTTCACGTCTGAGCACTTCTGCAATGCGATAGTCAGCCACGCTTTTGGATCCTTGTGTCTCAGATCCTGACACTTGTCCTCCTTCAGTAACAGGCAGGCTTATCTATGTGCTCTCTCTCTCACAGGATGATCCTCCTCCACCCCCTGCATGGGGGCTTATTAGTGTGACTGTGTAAAATATAGCTTTGTATGTGTCACACATTAAGATAGCAGAGGTCAGGAAAGTCAAAGTTTCTTTTTTGAATATCAGCCCATCATTGATCTTTTTTTGAAATTGTTTAAAACAAATTCTTATTTTGGAGCAAGGCCTTCAATGTTTGTTTCTTCCATTTGAAGTGGATTTCTTTTCTTTTTGACTTTCTTTTTGAGGCATGTATCCGAAGCTATTCTCCCTGTCTTCTGAAATACTGTGCTTTATCATATTAAAGAATGCATACTGTGTACTGTGCACCATCTCATTGAAAATGGCTTTTTTCTGCTTAATGCCCATGGTGAAGTCAGTGTGCCCTTTAATAATTTCAATGGTCCCTTTCAAACTGAGTTTTAGAATAGCTAAATCTTTAAGGACAAAATTAGCGTAGTCACATTTTCAATTAATCATACTTTATTTGTAATCAAATATAGTACTTCTTTATTTGTATATTTGTATAGTACTTCTTTATTTGCAATCAAATATAGTACCTCTTCAATGATTATGAGAATTTTGCTGCATTTTGGAGGTATAGTGTTGTAATAGATGCACATGTTTAAATAAGTAAAGTTTTAAAATTTCATATAAAACTTGTAAATATAATTAAACCCAAGAATAGATGTTCCTTTCTGTTGATAATTTACTTATTTTTCAGTTAAGGGTTTATTTTACTAAAATTTTGACAAAGAAACTCAAAAATTAAAGTCCTGAAAATGGATTAGATTTATAAAAAACACAACTTCATACTTCCTATATTATTTATAAAGAAATATTTTTGTCATGGAATATTTCATGTTAGCTTTAACACTTCCATTTTTTTAAAAAAGATGAGTCATTTCCTCTGTCTGAGGGATGACTATGAGTGGTAAAAGTCTGGGTACATATGTTAAGGTCACAGAAATTTGTGTGTGTACGAGATCCGCATTCAGTTTCAAATTTCATCTTGACTTTAAAATAAAGTTATGATGTTATGATAAATTGCTTAAAGGACAACTGATTTAGTAGACAGACATTTGACTGTTTCACCTGTTACTATTTCTAGTAGAAATAAGTGATATTTCCCAAGCTTTGCATTTTGAAACTCTCATCCTTGGGTCTATAATAAACCCAAATTCTTACTAAGGCAAACTCTTCTTGCTTAATTTTTGGTCAATTTTTACATGCAAGAACAAGAATTTATGTTGAAGACTGATGCTATAGCTATAACAAAAGAGATGTTTAAAAAAATTTATTTGTGCCAATCTTTAAGTCAGCATTTTAGCAAAATAAATGTGAGCTCCACGTAGCTACTCAATAGCTGTTACTCAGTCTCCTTCGGCCTCAGAATTCCCATTTGCAAATGAGGGATTATAACACTTTCTTTCTTTATTTATTGTGAAAACTAAATTAAAAAGCTCATTAAATTTGGTAATAATTGTAAAATGCCTAGGATGTCATCTAGCATATAGTGATTGTTTGTTCCCAAGTCTCCCAGCTCATCTCCTCATCTTTTCTTCCTTGGAAGACAGAGAAATGGTTTTCTGTTCAGTGTCATCCATTTCTTAATGGAAGATGATATGCTCACTCTATGAAGATGCATGACAGATAAGAATGGATAGTGATAGTGACAAATACCAAAGAGATTATGATCTGGGTAAAATATCATATCCCATTAAGCAAACTGTTTTCTGCATTCACATGTATTACACACATGATGCGATACAACAGTTTTATTTGCTTAGTAGGTGGAGAACAGAATTTATTAGGAAAGCTCTTAATAAATTTCTCAGATGAAGTAAGTCCTTGCAGGCATGGCGTTGGTCACCTAGGGGTTCAGGAATCATTGTGTGTGTGCCATCCCAATGTGGTTGTTTGCAAAAAAGGGAGCAGAGATGGACAGAATTAAGAGATAAGACGGATGAGAATGGGAACAAAATAGAGGGAGCAGGAGTTGGAAGAAAGCTGTTCTGTGGATAACGTTAATTTCCCAGGCCATTGAAGTTACTAGACTGACTGAATGTTTATTGTGACTAGGTTCTTATGGATACCAGAAAAGTGACAGTTACATACCTAGATCTATGCCAGGCTAACAGACAACACAGATTTTGAAAAGAAAACAGTAGGGACCCAAAAAAGTATATCCTAAGAAATTTACAGACCTCACAGGGAGGATTTGCAGCATCAAGCTCAATGTGATGGCTTGAGTGACACTCATGTCTATCTCTGAGAGTGAAGGTCTCAGGTGACATTTGCTTTATACATGGTCACATGATATTGTTATGTGGAGTGTTACGGTTTATATTACCACAGGTATGACACTCTATGATGTAACATCCTCACTGGAATAATTTAAAGATAGAAATGTTTAGTACTTACATTTTTCATAGTAAATATCTTTTCCATATAGTAAATAAATAAAGCAAAATCCTTTAATAGAGTTCTAACTCTGAGTTATGCTATAGGTCAAATTGTATTTTCCTATCATGACAAGTGGAAATATCACCTTGTTCCTTGTCACAAACATTTTAACAATTCTTGTGCTTGATGCCATCATGAAAAGTCAATTCTATATGCTGACATTCCTTGGCTCGCAAAAGATTTTTCAGACTTACATATATATTTGTAAAGATAAGGATATTCAAATGACTAAAAAGCCTGTCAAACAGAAAGAAAAATAGGGGGGCAGAGTGAAAAAAAGCTGTTATGAATGACGACATTTGGATAAGAACAAAGAAATGATTGACTTTCAATGCCATGGCTGGTAGTTATTAATCTTATATGTTGTTAAAGATATTTGACTAAATTTTAAAGAAATGTGCATTTTCATATAATACTTAAATCAATCAAAAGAACCCTAGAGATGTTCTTAGATTCTTATTTTGAATCTTAACAGTTCCACGTGGCAAAGGCATAATTTTTAGAAAATGGCATACCTTCTTTCTCACTGCTAGACCTAGCTCAGGCTGGGAACTTCCAGATTTCTCTGACAGCCTACTACTGGTCTCTCGGTTTCTGATCCTTCTCTCCTCTGGTATATTCTCCACAACTCTGTGAGTGACGTTTGTAAAGTTGTACACTCCATTGCTGTTAGGATTGAGACAAAACTCCTCATAAGGCTTTCGAGGCTCCTTGTTCACCAGTGTCCTTTGTGTATACCTGTGGACATATTCGCAGTTTATCACACCTGTGCTATGGATGCTGATGTGTCTCTGGGCTTTTATGTGAACTGTCTTAAACTTTCTTCTCCATCTCCTCACCTCTTTCCCCTTCACTCTTCGTTTTCAGTCCCAGATTATAAATCCCTTCCTTCAGGAAATAACCCTGAGTCTTCAAGAGAGTTAGTAATAGTTGGCCTTCACTGAGCATTATTAGAGGGACTGGAGATGTTTTCATTGAGGAGGGGACATCTGAGTTGAGCTCTGAAAGACCAAAGGGCCAGGCTGCTAAAGTAGAGAAGGGGGTTTCAGGCAGGAGAATTTGATCTCTGTCACCGTGAAGAGGAGGTGTGAAGGCACAAGGAGAGTCAAAGGAGCAGATAATAGCTGGTAGAGTATACAATGTTGGAAAGGGGCTAAGGATGGGGATTGTTGAGAATAATGAATGTCAGATTGTGATGGATGTAGAGGGGTTTTAATGCCTTGCCAAGAGTTTCAACATATCATATAGGTCATAGACATTCATTGACAGAACTTTGAAATTTGCATCATATGAGGCAACATGCTCACCCCTATTTTAGAAAGGGGGGCAGAGATATATATATGTGTGTTATATATACATATAAATATATTTTAAAGAGGCTGAGAATGGTAGCTGGGAGATAAGTTTTTGAATAGGGCCATGAGTTGGAACATTTGGAGAGAAAGTGAGAGAAAAAGAGTAGTAACAGGCTTAAAAATGAAATAACAATCTGTGGCAGTATAGAAAATAGTCATATGAAAAATCTTGGTAACAAATGCTTGTAGGATTTTAAGAAAAATATATTTTTTTTTCTTTAAACTTTCAGAGGAATTACTGAAGGAGATGTTAGATGATGACAGTGTATTGGTCCAGTTTCTGGCTGAAAACAAAATTCATCTCAAATGGTTCAAATGAAGGGACATTGATGCAGTGGTTCTCAACCTTGGTTGGACATTAGAATTGCTTGGGGAGCTTTGAAAAATACTGGTGCCTGTGTTCTCTCCCAGAGGCTCTGCTTTAGTTGGTCTGGTTTGTGGCCTGGCCATTGGGATTTTTTAAAAGCTTCCCATCTGATTCTAACATGCAGCCTGAATAGAGAACCGCAGCTTTCATGAAAGTACTGCTCTCAGAGGTGTAGGCAGTGCTAAGGATTAAGGGGTGGGAAGACACCAGCAACCAGTTACAAGGGAAGCTATGAGCACGCTTATGGCAAAGGAACAAAGGAGACAGTAGATGGACCTAGTGAAAGCTGGATCAGTATTAGATCTGTAATATTGGAGTTGGGGGGAATGCCGATACTTCCAGACACTCAGAGCTGAATGAGAGTGTGCTAGTTAGGGTTCTTCACAGAAACAGACCTGCTAGGATGTGTGTGTGCGTGTGTGCACGTGTGTGTGTGTATGTGCATTTTTTAAAAAAATTGGCTCATGTGATTATGGAGGCTGGCAAGTTCAAAATCTGTAGGGTGGGCCTTCAGGCTAGAGACCCAGGAGGAGCCAAATTCATAGTTTGAGTCTGAAGTCAGAAGGCCATTAGTGGCCAGTATTTCTTCTCGTTCTGGGGCAGGCCAATCTTTCATTTTATTCAGGCTTTCCATTGATTGGATGAGACCCACCTACATTGCTGAAGACAATCTATTGTACCCAAAGTTTAGCAATTTAAATGTTCAGTCTCATCTGAAAACACTCTTATAGGAACATCTGGAATAATGTTCGGGTGGTGTAATCCGTCAAAGTTGATGAATAAAATTAATCACCACACAAGGAGGGAGTGGAGAAGAAATAGCTCAACTTATTTCTCTTCTCCCTCTCCTTCCTTTGGCCAACAGCGTCCCAGAACAGAACTGATAGAGGAGAACGGGTAAAGGATCTGGCAGGCAAATGGGTGACGTCCTGCACCTGCTAATTTAACAAAGACTTGACCATTATTGGGGAAATGCCTTTTTTATTGATAGAATTCTAGTTTGGTGAAGTTGAGCAATACTATGACAAACTCATGAATTTATGTTTCAAAAATTATGCTAATAACCTAGTGGTTCATGAACTGATTTTCTGATAACATTTGCTGAGATGGTTTCTCTTTAGACTAAAATAACACAGAGAGGTTTGTGCCACAAGCACAGATGCAGTTTTTATAAGCACTAAGAGCAATATTAAAATTTATTTTCAGCTTAAAAGTGATTCTATTCTATTTAATTTCATATTATGTGGTATAAATATTTTTTCACAATTATAAAAAGTTTGGTTGTATATTAAGTATTTTAAATGTACAGAAGGAAAGGGCGTGAGTATAAAAAATAAAGGTGTAAAGAGGCAGTATTGACTACACAATCTGGATGGTGATCGCAATAATCCAGGTGAGATGTGATTAATGTTTGAGGAAGCAGCTGAAGAAATGGAAAAGAGAACTTTGACTTCTCTGATATTTAGTCTAGGAAGCCTCACCTGTACCTCGCTTGTATGGTATTAAATCTATTACATAAATAAATGGAGAAAGAACATGCTGTTATTGATGTCTTTGTCCAGCAGAGCTATTTGAGCGGCAAAGGAAAATCTTGTTTGGAGCTTGAGAAAATGCCATGGGTTTGATGTCTATAAACAGGCAGTCCTTGTGCACCACAAGGGTGAAGTGGAGGCAGTGGATGAGCCATTTTAGAGGAGACGAGTGTGCAGAAGGAGAGTAAACACAGCGGGACGTCTGGGAGCCACTGATGTTTAAGGGGTGGCTAGAAAACCAAACACGGAATAATGATCAGATAAATGAGAGGGAAACTAGAAGCAAGGGGAGCCAAAACAGCCAAATAAGGAAAGAATTTCAAAGAAGGGGTGGTAGCAGGTGTTTGGGAAGACAATGTTAATCTTGGTGAGAACGGTTTCATTAGTTGGGGTAGAAGCTGCACTGCAGCAGGGTGAAGAAAGAATGTGAAGTGAGCAACTAGAGACAGTGAGGACAGATACTTCTTTTAAGGAATGGGGCTATGAAAGAAAACAAAAGGGAATGGTGCTAGAGGGCGTAAAGGGAATTTTCTTTTTTACTTTTTTCTTCTTTTGTTTTTTTGAAGGGACAAAAATGTTAGAATAGCCATTTTTCCTCAGAGCTGAAGATTCTGGAGGTGAGTTATTAATAATTCCAGGGGTTTTAACCCTATGATATGATGTTGTAAGCGCACGGTAGAAGTTGAATGGAGTTAAGGGTCTTTGGCATAGAGGAGGTCAAGTGAGAAGCCAGGATGTAGGGTAGGACATTGCATAGGGGAGGATGAAGGCTGTGGGTCAGATGACAATGTTTTCATTAAATGTCAGGGAATTGTCTGATGGTTAGAAGATGAGGGCAGCAGGTATGGGTAAAGGGATGTAAAGCCAGACAGCATAAGCTTAAAAGGAGAAGGGGCTTTTTGAATGAAAGAAAACGTGCATGAGCAGGAAGTAGCATTAGGGAGCCAGGAGGATTAAACCCCGAAAAGTTGATTTATGGGAAAACATGCAGCCCCTATTAGAGGAGAGAGAATTAAGAAGAATTGATCTCCTGTCTAACTGAGGTTTATGTTTTATTAACAACAGCATGCAGGACATGCTCTGGGAGAGGTTAAGGATTTAAGGATGTAGGAGATACCGGGTTGCTTGTCTGTTTTTCAGAATGAAGGATTCCAAAGACCTGTGAAAGTGTCTGGAGTGAGAGCAGAATTAGAAGCACTTGAAGGGAAAGGAACAGAGGGAAGGTGGGATGCTAGGGCCAGAGAGCTTGGTCTGTGGTGACTTCTCTAAGAGAAGTAGGGAGCTGAAGGTCAGACAGAAGTGACATAGATGAGATTCCAAAAATTGAACAGAGGCTGGGCACGGTGACTCACGCCTGTAATCCTAGCTCTCTGGGAGGCCGAGGCGGGCGGATCGTTCTGAGCTCAGGAGTTCAAAACCAGCCTGAGCAAGAGCGAGACCCCATCTCTACTAAAAATAGAAAGAAATTGATTGGGCAACTAAAAATATATAGAAAAAACTAGCCGGGCATGGTGGCACATGCCTGTAGTCCCAGCTACTCGGGAGGCTGAGACAGGAGAATCGCTTGAGCCCAGGAGTTTGAGGTTGCTGTGAGCTAGGATGACGCCATGGCACTCTAGCCGGGGCAACACAGTGAGACTCTGTCTCAAAAAAAAAAAAAAATTGAACAGAAATTTGAGTTCAAATAATTTTTTTAGTGACATAAATCTAAGTTTCCAGCTGTCTGACTTCATAGGTATTCTCCTATTGCTACTAAACTGACCCACCATACCAGGAAGCCATGGTGGCCATTAGGGCCTCCTGTTGCTTCCTACCCCCTAGCATGTGCCAGTTGGGACCAGGCTTTAGAGGAATGAATAGTTGTTACAGTTAGTAACAGCCAGTATAGCACGTGTGACTAAATGTAGTTATCATATTTTGGCCACTTATCGCTGAGTAATCAACCCATGGTTGATTAGTGGGGTTATTGAGGAATGCTTGTTTCCATCTCTTTTCCCATAAAAGTTAGCTGAAATTCCCCAGTTAGCCTCAATAACACAGAGAGAGTCCCTTTCAGTTCTAAGAGGAAAGAAACAGGGATTTTCCAGGGGAGGGAAGAATCCCCTTTCTCTGCCCCACCATTGTTCATAATCATAAACAAGGGACAAAATTCCTCAGGTCAGGGCATGTATTTTGTAGCTCATATTGGAACACATACACTGTCATTTCAGAAACTACAGCCAGGTATTTACTCCGTATTGTGGTTTTGTGCATTGATTTCCTTCTTACCTGACAGATTATGATTCTTCTAAAAAGTTCCACAGACATATCATTTCTTTTTCAAATGTGACTCTCACAACATTTGCTTTTTGTTTTTCCCTTCTTGCTTTTCCTCCAAATCTAAGTTGGGAGAGCAAATACTTTGGACAGTACAAGCAATATTTCTAGGCAAGGAAAATCATTTATGTCTATAGGCATTGATGGAACCCTATAGGGGAAGCACATTCCTATTGTGTTTGAGATGGAGGATCATCAAATAGAACAATCCATAAGAAATAATGCATAAAATGGAACTGTTAACCATCTATACATGTGTATATATATATATATATACACATATATATATATATTCGGGTATATTTTGGTACTACTGAGAAAAAAACTTAAAATTACATACATTTATTGAGCAAAAAGTGGGACAATGGTCCTATATCATATTTCATCTCCAATTTAGAAAGTATTTGATGAAAATTTTGTTCTCATTAAGTCTTTGTATTCCTTACAAGTATAGAAAGCTATTAATGGCCCTTAAAAAGGCTTTCAGAATCCATGAGAGGATTCTGAAAAGATGGCAGAGTAGAAATCACAAGGAATTCATGTCCCCATCCAGACAACAATTGCAGTGGCAGAATCTGTCTAACATAACTATTTTGGAAATCTGGAGTCTATTGAAGGTTTGCAGTTTCCAGAGGAAGGTTTGCATGGTAAATTATGGTTAATTTTATTCAATGCCAGTTGTTAGCTTGGCAGCATCTATGCATCCCCCCATTTCTCTCAGCCCTGTGGCAGGCAATTGGGTATGTGTTCCTGGAGCAGTTTACACAGAGCTTGCAGGAGCCCAGGGGAACAATAAGGATTCTATCTCCCAAATATTGGAGATCTGTGTTCTAATTACTGATTGCTGCTTCTGATTATGAAGATACAAACACAAAGGCAGGCGTCCATTATTGTTGTACCTCTCTGCATTGTTCAAAGCCTCTTTCCTTTCAGATGAAGTGACTTCCAGGAGATTTAAAGGGTTAGTATTCTTTCTCTATCCATTAGTCTCCTTTTTCCCTTTTGAGATTCAGGCATAAAAGAGTAGGATATTTAAAAGCAACTGCATATATGGGAAAATCAGAAAGTCATCATAATGCCAGGGACAAGAGCAGGCTCTGAAAAGACCTTAAATTTACACATCAAGGCTAATCTACAGCACAGAGACAGCCCACAGCAATCAAAATAAAACAAAAACCCCAACAAATTCTGAATAAAGAAAAGAGTCTGATTTTCAGAATTACTACACTGCTAGATTCGAATGTTTAATTTTCAACAAAAAATCACAAGGCATACTAAAGAACAGGAAAGCATTTTCCATTCAAAGGAAAAAATAAGCAAACAGAAAGAACTGATGGCAGATCTTCTATACAAATACTTTTTAAAAACAATTATCTTAAAGATACTCAAAGAACTGAAGGAGAGTCAAGAAAATTAACATATGAACGAAATAGAAATATCAGTAAAGACGTGGAAAACCTAAAAAGAAATCAAAAAGAAATTCTAAAGTTGATCACATTAACAGAATGAAGGAAAAACTTCATATGATCATTTCGATAAATGCAGAAAAAGTATTTCAGAAAAACACATTTCATGATTAAAAAACACTCAACAAACTAGAAATGGAAGAAACCTACCTCAACATAATGAAAGTCATACATGAAAAACCCATAGCAAACATCATATTCAGTACTGAAAGATTGAAAATGTTTCCTCTAAGACAAGGAAAAAGGCAAGAATGCCTGCTTTTTTCAATTCTGTTTGTCATAGTATTAGAAGTTCTCGCCAAAGCAATTAGGCAAGAAAACTATATAAAAGTCATCACAATTGAAAAGAAAGATTTAAAAAGAATTGAAAAGAAAAATAACAGAAAATGATCTGTTTCTGGATTATATAATTTTATATTAAAAAACAAAAGAATTCCATAAGAATCATTAGAACTAATAAATAAATTAAGCAAAGTAGTACAATACAAAGTGAACACTGAAATCAGTTTTAATATATACTAACAATGAACAATTCAGAAAGAAAATTTTAATTGACAAAACAATAACATCAAACTAACAGTAACATCAAAAAGAATAAATTACTCAAGAATTAATTTAACCAAGTAGATGAATGACTTGTGCAATGAAAGCTGCAGATCATTACAGAAAGAAATTAAAAAAGACATAAGTGAATGAAAAGGCACCTCAAGTTCATGGATTAGAAGATTTAATATTGTTAAAATGCCAGTATTACCCAAAGTGATCTACAGATTCAATTCAGTCTTGATCAAAATCCAAATGATGTTTTTGGCAAAAAAAGAAAAATTCATTCTAAAATTCACGTAGAATCTCAAGAGACCCTGAATAGACAAAACAATCTTGAAAAAGAACAAAGTTGAGGACTCCTACTTCCTCATCTCGAAATTTACTACAAAGCTGCAGTAATAAAAACAGTGTGGCATTGGCATGAAGACAGACATACAGACCAAGTGAATAGAATAGAGAGCCCAGAAATAAACCTTCACACATATGGTCAAATAATTTTGACAGAAGATCAAGACCATCCAATGGGGAAATGACAGTCTTTTCAACAAATGATGCTTGGAAAACCTGGATATCCACATGCAAATGAAGTTGGCCCCTTACTTAACACCATATACAAAAGCTAACTCAAAATGAATCAAAGACCTGCAACTATAAAACTCATAGAAGAAAACATAGGCCAAAGCTTCATGACATTGGATTTGGCAGTGATTACTTGGATATGACACAAAAGGCGTATAAGCAACAAAATAGAGAAATCAAAAATATGTATATGGAAATATAAAAATATGAAAAAATATATATCAATATATAAATATAAAAATTTTTAAAAGTTGTGCATCAAAATATACATTAACAAGGTAAATAAAGCAAACCACAGAATGAGAAAAAATATTTGCAAATCATATATTTGGTAACAGATTAATATCAGTATATATAGAGAATTTCTAAAACTCAATAACAACAAAAAAACAATATGATTAAAAAATAGTCAAAAGACTTGAATAGATATTTCTCTAAACAAGAAATACGAATAGCCAATAAGTACATGAAAAGATGCTCCATATGACTAATCATTAGGGAAAAGCAAATTAACACTACAGTGAGATACCACCTCATGTCTATTAGGATGGCTACTATCAACAAACCAGAAAATAACAAGTGTTGGCAAAGAAGTAGAGAAATTTGAACCCTTGGGCACCATTGGTGGGAATGTAAATTGATAACAGTTGCTTTGAAAAATAGTATGGCAGTTCCTTAAAAAATTAAAAATAGAATTATCATATGATTCAGCAATTCTATTTCTAAGTATATCCCCAAAAGAATTGGAAAGAGGGCATCAAAGAAATATTTACAGACTCATGTTTATCGCAGTATTATTTGTAATAGCTAAAATGTAGAGTAAAATGTAGAGGGAAACTGAATGTCTATCAATGGATGAGTGGATAAGTAAAATGTGCCATACACACACACACACACACACACACATATACATACACACACATAGAGAGAAATATTATTCAGCCATGAAAGGAGAGGAAAATCTTGCCATTTGGGACAACACGGATGCTCCTGGTGGTCATTTTGCTAAGTGAAATAAACCAGACAGAGAAAGACAAAAGCAGTGTGATTCCACTAATATGAGGTACTTATAGTAGTTAAAATTATAGTGAAAGAAAGTAGAAAGGTGGTTGCTAGGGGATGAGGGAAGGGAGAATAGGGAGTTATTATTTAATAGGTACAGAGTTTCAGTTCTGCAGATGAAAAGATGGAGATGGATAGTGATGACGCTTGCACAACAACCTGAAGGCACGATTGACCCTTGAACAACACAGGAGTTAGGGGTGCCAAACACAGTTGAAAATCTTCATATAACTTTTGACTCCTCCAAAACTTAACTACTGATTTCTTACTACTTAATATCTGTTGATTAAAGCCTTCCTGGTAACGTAATAGTCAATTAACACATATTCTGTATATTAAATGCATAATATATTGTATTCTTATAATTAAACAAGCTAGAGAAAATGTTATTAAGAAAATATATTTACTATTCATTAAGTAGAAGTGGGTCATTATAAAGGTCTCTTCATCCTCATTGTCTTCATGTTGCCTAGGCTGAGGAAGAGGAAGAGGAGGGGCTGGTCTTACTGTCTCAGGAGTGGCAGAGGTTGAAGAGAATCTGCATATAAATGGACCCACACAGTTCAAACCTGTGTTGTTCCAAGGTCAACTGAATTGAACAGCATATTAAAAGGATTATTCACAATGATCAAGTGGGATTTATTACTGGGATGCAAAAATAGTTCATCATAGGTAAGTCAGTAAATATGATACGCCATATTAACAGAATAAAGGCCCTGAAGGCATTCATATTGGATGGCCTATAGTTGTCCATGAAATGGGAGACAGGGTTATTTATTGAAGATGAGAGTGAGAGTAATGATCTAGAAGATAATATAAAGAAATGAGGTTTGGGGCAGTCCCTGAGAAAATGTGAAAGGGAGTTTACCAGGAACAAACTAAATGAAAAGGAAAAGACTGGTGATGAAGACCATTATGTATCTAAGTTACAATCTGCTGTCAAGAACTAATTTGGAAATGCAAAAACTTTGCCTGTACTAACAAAACCAAATGGATATGGAATGTAAAAAAGAAAAAAATTACTAACAAATACAACAACGGTTTTATTTAAGCCATGTCAATATTGCTATCTACGACTCTGACCAGCACGTAGAAAAAGTCAGTGGCATATTTGCTCACCATGAGAAGGACATGTAAAACACGGAAGGAATGAATGTGAAAAGTGTATTGAATAAACTCCTATATTCCTGAAAAATGAAGTTATCAAACAATTTAGGAGCAAGTTCTATAGTTGGATAAACTGTATTTGAACCCAGACTTCACTACGTGCTTGGCAAACTACTGCATCTCTCTTCCTCTTCATTTTATCTAAAAAATCAGAGAGAAAATAGTACCATACTCAGTGGGGCTTTGTGAATACTATGCAATAATGTAAAGTATTTATTTTTTAAACAATACTTGACATATTAAACACTGAATACATTTTTAGCTATTCTTTATTAGTTCTGATACCACTTATAAGGAAAAGTGAAGACAGGAATCTTTGTCCTCTCGTGGGAGGTTCATACAGACAATATTTCTCTTCTTCCTGCCATGCTTTTGTTAGTTAACGGAAAAGCTCCTTTTACCCAGCAACGCTGAGTGTGGCCAACAACAAAAAGAGGTATTTTCCTTTGGGCTAAATGGGGAGACTAGTTCTAGTAAAGAAGAGGAAGAAAAGCCTTTTCTTAGTCCACATTCTTAGATTTCTAAGGGAAAATGGGGTCATGGTTAACCCATAGTTTTTTTCCATTAGAAATCTGTACATGAATGAGTAAAGCTTTAAATTTCTAAGAGAGTAGAAGAACTGAGAGTAAAAGTCTTTCTCTAACTTCCCAAATACTGAATGAAGGTGGAAGCAAGAAAACAATGAATCACAAAGCACAAAGTGAGGTTTTGTACACTGGGAAGAATTGCACACAAAATGACATAATCTGAGCCACACTTGGAAAATTCTTTAAAAATTATTTTCTTTCTTTGGGTTTCATGCTCTAGGAGTCAGGCTTGACTATTCTTATTCCTCAGGTTCCTTAAAAATTTTTCCAAATCATGAGCATTGTCATTTATTGATTGATTTAAAATTTTTTTTTTTACAATGAGCTATTGGCATACTCATGATCATAGGGCTCTGCAGGGGGCATCTACTGAGACAAATCAAGACAGAAGGTCTGAACAAGACTCTCTGTTTGCATCATTGTGTGTCTCCCTCCCCATCATCGAATGGAGCAATGATACAATGTCCAAGTAAACACTCTGCTTCTTCTAATTAAGAAGCAATATGATAGACCAGCAGGTGTATTAAACACATAATTAGAAGACCACTAAAATGTCACCCAGTCTCTTAAAGCTTCAGTTTTCTCACAATTAAAAGGTCATAATATTTCCAGGGCTGTGGAGTTTCAAACAGGACAATGTGTTATGAAAGCACTGCATATCTGAAGGGCTATAAAGTATTACTATGATAATGCTTATTAATATCTAGTTTTAAAATAAGTTTCTACTTTAAGAACTGACCATATGAAAAAATTTTCCTCTTATAAAAATGTCAATGTCAAAATTAAATTTTAGAAAACATACAGGGGATGCTTTCAATAATTTTTATAACATAAGAACTGAAAAATATGAATATTCACAAGTTCCAGTGACTGGTAATTCTTCATAGTCTAAATCTTATGGCTGTAAGTTTCCAAAATAATCAACTTGTAGTTAAAAAGGACAATCTGAGTATATGTGCTTACCTCTCTTGTTTCCCTAAAGGCTATTGATATGATAAAAATACACAAACAAAAGAATAAACTTGTAACTCTAGGACATAATAAAGACAGCCAACAGCAAAGAATTTCTGCAAATAAGGGAGAATTTGCATTTAGTCTCAAAGAGACACCAGAAGAAACACACAAGTTAAATTATCCTCCAGTAGGCATAGGAAAGTATTGGTAAAGGAAAGTAAAGATGAGTGATTTTCCTCCAGTGCCTCCTGAAGAAATTCTAATCTCATAGACAGCAAGCACAAGATGGTGTTTACTGTTAAGATATTCCCCAAATTCTGAGAAAACAGCTATATAAAAATAATGAGGATCTCCTGGGGGTGGAGAAAGAAGGAAGAGCTCCTAGAGCATTGCTGGGGGCGGATAGGAGAGGTATTTTCAGGATGCTGTTAAGGTCTCAGGGAAGGGAGTTGGAAATCATCTAGCAAATAGTTTTTCAACTTCTGTACTATTGATATTTTGGGATGGAAGACTTTTTGTTGTGGAGGGTTGTCCTGTGCATTAGTAACGTTTTTGGCTTATACCCACTAGAAGCCAATAATCTCCTCTTCCCCCCCTCAATTGTGACAACTAAAAATGTTTCCAGACATTGCCTGGTGGGGGTGAATCCCCCACCTCCCTTCTCCCCAACCCACCAAGTTGAGAATCACCAGCCTCACAGAGAAGGTTGATAAAGGCTCCATCCCACAGTAAACCCTTTCTTGTTCTTTCTTGGGTATTCTTGGCTGGGGGTGTGGAGTGGAGGGGTGGTCCCCAGCTGTCTCCTTGATTCTGCCTATGCTCCCCAAAGAAAAGCCCACTGACACAATCCTCAATTCAGAGAAATATTTTTTCATTATTTCTTCTATTATATTTTTCCACTACATTTTTTCTGTTCTCTCTATTTGGAACTTCAGCTGAATGTTGTAGGCGTGTATTAGTTATCCACATAGCTTATCATTTCATGTTATCTACTCCTTTGTCCTTTTGTTTTACCCTTTCAAAAAATTTATTTCACTTTATCTTCTGGGTTATTAGTTCATTCTATTATTCAATATTTATATCAAGTAGTTATTTTAGTCATCATGTTTTTAATATATAAGTATTCTGATTTTTCCTGTTCTGGGGCACCCAGCTCTTGTTTTGTGGATGTAGCACTCTTGAATCTTTGGGTGGATGGTGATTTCAAAAGTTTTGAAGTTCTCTTCTTTTTCATGTATTATGTGTTTCCTTCAAATTTAGATGTTTGGTTTATTTATTCTGAACTTTCTCTTGCATGCTCTTGTTTTTTCTGAAATATTTTGTGATCCTTGGTGATCTCTTCATATTTTTCACAGAATGACAAAGATGATTGGTAGTCAGATGGTATGAATTTCCTCTACAGCTATGTGCGCATATTTCCCCAACAGGCCTTTTACCTGATGGGAGGGCCGTTGTGGGCACTGTGTCTGTGAGCGGAGGGTACTGCCTTACGGCCTTCCTCTTGGAGTTGGTGGGCTCAAGGTAGACAGGCAGTCTAAGGGTTCTCACATAAAAAAAGAAAAAAACAGGACTTTACACTGGGGGTAGAGAGCTTCAGTATATATTACTGTCAAGCAAAATTGCCTTTCATTTTTGAAATAACTTCCTCCTTGACCATTGTGAACTTTATCATTTTTTTTTCAGGATTGTCCTCTCTGCCATTGATACCCAACACATGAATTCACTCAAAAAAGATCTTGAATTTTGTGTTTAGAGCATATTACAAGCTTTATTCTAGAGGCAAACAGCTACAGCTGATAGCCTAATATAATGGGGATGGGGAAAGATATTTTTTGCTCCAGCTACCTTATAAGGATATGTTTAATTAAATTATCTTCAATGATTTACTTTAGTTAATTAATTAGTTAATATACAAATATATATTTAATAATATATGTTATAAATTAATGCAATTGTTTT
The DNA here is from genome assembly GCA_963575035.1 of Avahi laniger. Classification (NCBI taxonomy): domain Eukaryota; kingdom Metazoa; phylum Chordata; class Mammalia; order Primates; family Indriidae; genus Avahi; species Avahi laniger. Next base: position 4,897 of record CAUYSK010079822.1, on the reverse strand, counting down.
GATAATAACCTCTCAACTCAGTTTTCATCCCTGTGCTCACTCAATCTAAGTTTGGAGTTTTTTCTTACCTCCACTAGGAAGAGAGTTCTCACCTCTGCAATTTTTTTCTGTAGACTGTGGGTTTTTCTCTTTTGGTTTCTCCATCCTTCTTATCACATCTACTTTCTATTTACAGAAATCCCTCAACATTTTTGGTCTACTGCTGATACTCTTTTCTTTGTAGTGTTCATCTTGAAATTTCTTTTTTCCCATCATTTCCCATGACTTTTTGAGACAGGCTATATATCAGTTGAGATTCTCTGTATGCAAAGCAGCCCCAAGCAGATCTCTCACTGCTTTTGAGCTACTCTCCCACGTGAAGCTGTGGAACTTTATCTTTGCATATTTCTGAGCAATTACTCCTGCTGAAATGCTATATTATTTTGCCAAATATTGAAGGTCTATATTAAATTTAACTTCCTTTAAGAAATCAGCTCGATGGCCACCTCTCTTTCAATTAATAATTATTTTCTCACCTGAGCTGGTATAACACTCATTGTCTCTTACTTATTTGGCATTTATCATGCTTACCTTACCTCTTAACCTTAGTTACCATCTCAGGTCTATAAATCCATATTCCCTAAAAAATTTCTGTCTTTTGGAAGCAAGTACCCTTTTAGAATTTTTAAGTCTTTATTGTTACAAACCCAGTGCCTAATGCAAAATAAGTGCTCAGTAAATATAAAAATCAACTTTCTTTTTAAAATTATATAATTATTTTGTTATCTCACAAGAGTTAACTGTTACTAAGCATTTCACTTGTAAACAATGTATTTAACATTCTACAGAAAAAAAGAAATGTTGGATTTCCAGTTTGGCTAATTTAATCATATAGGAAATTTGCTTTTGAAAATTTCAGCTAGTTCTATACTTTTTGTCCTGATTGGTTAAAACCTGATTGGTTAAAACAAATATTTCCCATAGACAATTACAATTAAGTTTGGAGAATGATGATAACATATAAATATAAAATGCCTTGGATTATTACAATTGGTGAATAAAAGATCTGTCTTTATGGCAAAGGCTTAATTATGCCCTTCCTAGGCTTACACTGTCCTTGGGATTCTGAGGATGTTTTCAATCTACAAAGAATGTGGTATTTATGCCAAAATGAATAATAAAAATATATAAATGTAAACTTCAACCATCTGCCTCTATAACTTATTTTTCAACAATGCTCTCTTTATTTTTGAAATATGTTGGATGAATCTCATTTCTTTCAGAACTTGAACTTTTTACTGTTAAATAGTTTCCTTCTTCTCTAGTCTGTGTTGTCTTCAAACCCTCACCACTGCTAGATTTCTAAAAATAGAATGCACAAAATAAATAAAACATCAGAACTGGCAATAGCCAAAGAAAAATCAAATACAAATAAGAAATCAAAGAAAATTCAAAGCATATACCCAAATTCCAAGCCAAATAAACATGCTTGCAATAGGGACATTTAAACAAGATTTAAAAATCCATGTATAGTCCCCAAACCTGGTATATCAAGGTGAGAAATTCAGCTGTTTACTTTTTCTAGAAGAGGCCTTATAACTTAAATGATCAGGAAAGAAAGAAAAATAAGAAAAATGCTTGAGTTATAACAGATTCTTGATGTCAACTAAGTAACAATTAAAAATGAGCTATATGAAGTCAACCCAACATCTCGATAGATGATTATTTTTATCTCTCTGTATCTTGTCTTTTCCTCAACAGTTTGATTGACAGCAGATATAAATGTTATTATTGGTTGAATTCCATCACTTTATGGTTGCCCGTGTGCTTTCCTTTACATTAACTCATTTGCTCCTATAGATAGAACTTAAGGGTAGGCGAACCAAGTATTAAGTGAATATTACTGTTTTTTATATATGAGAAAACAGGGATTCTTTTGTTTTACTAGTCTGAGTTGAATAGTAGATTGCATTAGACATGTTAACCTTTATCTGTCCACCCACAGCTCTAGTTGATCACATGACTCTATCTTATAGTCACAGCTTAATGAATCCATAGGTTGACTAGCTACCCATGACAGTCAGCTGTGACAGACTCTGGGCAAACATTGAAGATAGGAACAATCACATTTTTTTCCTAGAAATTTGGAATCAAGGTAATGAGGACCCTGAGTCATTCAGAATTTAGCCTTAGAACTTACTGGTTGTACTATGAAGCAGGCTTGTTGCCATAGAGGAAAGTGCTAAAAAAATTACAGATTGAGAATATTTAGAGAGTAAAATAGAAAAAAAAAAAAGAAACAATAAAGGCACTTTTCGAAAGACAGTAAATAATCTCAGTTTCTGTACTTGCAGTCCCCGATCACAAAAAGCCCAGCTACACTTCATTATGTGTCCGAGGAGTCTGAATATTTTTATATTCTTCAATTAAACCTCTTTCTTTTGTTTAATTAGTTGGAATGGGCTTTTGCTTTTTGTAAACAAAGGACATTCATCAAAAGAAAATATTTAGATAATCCACTGCCAGTTACAGCATTACTTGCTAAGGGCCCACAGTGACAAAAACACCAATATTACATGTTAAAAGAGGCAATGTTATATAAGCCTATACCTTAATAAGTACTAAAGTCAAAACAAGCCTAGCCATTAAACAATCCACAAGTGATATTATGCCCTTTATTGCTTTTGAATTGTCTTTCAATTTAGCCTATAATAAATAATTGGGTCAATTAAGGGGCTATGAGAATTTCAATATTTCAATTTAAATATTTCAATGATATTTCAATTTTATATTCTGTAAAATTATGCTTTAGAAAAATTATACAAATTGAGACACATGAAATATAACGGGGATCTTCTAGAATCTTGAAAAGTAAAATTTTTCTCTCTCAAAACAAATGCACTGTAACAAGACTAGGTAGGAAATTTTAGCTCTAATATTCAGAAAACATTCCTATATCATCAGTGAGTAAACTATGTACAAAACCAATAGCACTTCAAGTAAACAAATTGTGAGTTTGTTTAGTAATTTGACTTCCCGTTCCCTTCTTGGAAAAAATTGGATTCAGTCTCTGGGTTTCCCCTGAGATTACTCCATGATGTGATTAAATATATTTTGCTAAAGAGTTGTTGGCTATGTTGAATAGAAGTGGTGACAGAAGACAGCCTTGGCTGGTTCCAAGTCTAAGCAGGAATGCTTTCAATTTTCCCTGTTAAGTATGATGTTGGCTGTGGGTTTGTCATACATGGCTTTTATCCTTATAAGGTAAGTCTTATCTATGCCTATATTGTTCAGCATCCCTATCATAAAAGGACTAAAAGAATGATTGACTTTTGTCAAATACTTTTTCCTGTGTCTATTGAGAGGATCATATGATCTTCATTTTTACTTCTATTTATATGGTGAATTACATTTATAGATTTGCGTATGTTGAATCATCCCTGCATCTCTGGGATGAAGCCCACTTGGTCATGATGGATTATTTTTTTGATAAACACCTGAATTCGGTTTGCTAGGATTTTGTTGAGAACTTTTGCACCTATATTCATAAGGGATGTTGGTCTGTAGTTTTCTTTTTTTGTTGTGTCCTTTTCTGGTTTCAGTAGCAGGATGATGTTGTCTTCATAGAACGTGTTGGGGAGGATTCCTTCCTGCTTAATGTGGAATAATTTCTGCAGTATAGGCACCAGTTCTTCTTTGTAAGTCTGGTAAAATTTGGGTGTGAAACTGTCTGGTCTGGAACTTTTTGTTAATGAAGTTTTTTATTGCTGCTTCAATTTCTGTACTTAATATTGGTCTGTCCAGGAATTCCACTTCTTCCTGATTAAAGCCTAGGGAGACTACGTGTTTCTAAGAATTCGTCCATTTCCTCCATGTTTGCAAGTTTATGTGCATAGAGATTTTTATAGTATTCACAGATGATGTTTTGTATTTCCATGGTATCAGTTGTAATTTTTTCTATTTCATTTCTGATGGAGCTTATTAGAGTCTTTTTCTTTCTGCTTCTTGTTAATCTGGTAAGAGGCATGTCAATTTTGTTTATTTTTTCAAACAACCAACTTTCTGTTTCATTAATCTTCCATATAGTTTTTTTATTATCAATTTCATTTAGTTCAGCTCTGATCTTTTTTATTTCTTTTCTTCTGCTGGGTTTGGGGTTGGTTTTCTCATCCTTTTCCAGTTCTTTGAGATGATTCATTATATTGTTGGTTGGTGATCTTTCTGTCTTTTGAATATAGACATTTATGGACATAAATTCTCCTCTCATGCCTGCTTTAGCTGTGTCCCACAGATTTTGATAACTTGTGTCTTCTTTATCATTTAGTTCAAAGAATCTTTTGATTTTCATTCCAGTTTTCTCCTTAACCCAATAATCATTCAGCAGAAGGTTGTCTAGTTTCCATGACTTTGTGGGGAGATGAGAATTTCTGTTGGAGTTGATTTCTTATTTTATTCCATCGTGGTCTGAGAAGATGCATGGTATAATTTCTATTTTTTCAAATTTTTTGAGACATACTTTGTGGCCTAGGATATAGTCAATCTTAGAGAGTGTCCCAGGAGCTGATGAGCAGGTTGCCCTCTATTGTTCCTTCTATTAACATAGTGTTGGAAGTCCTAGCCAGAGAAATTAGACAAGAGAAGGAAATCAAGGACATCCAAATGGGGACAGAAAAGGTCAAACTATCACTCTGTTGATGATATGATCTTATATCTAGAAAACCCCAAAAATTCTGCCATGAGACTATTTGAATTGATAAATAAATTCAGCAAAGTCTCAGGTTACAAAATCAATGTACAGAAATCAGTAACGTTCCTCTATGCCAACAACAGTCAAACTGAGAACCAAATCAAAGAATCAATATCTTTCACTATAGCAACAAAGAAAATAAAATACCTAGGAATATATTTAATTAAGAAG
>CAUYSK010079811.1:0-20890 GCA_963575035.1 Avahi laniger | reverse complement strand
AGGGCAGGGAAAGTGAGACGGGGAGTGGGGAGGCTTCAGAAATAGACGTGGTGGCAGAAACGACTTTGCCTACATTGCGCTTTCGCCAAGGGTCCCGGTGGATGCCCAGCTTGCCTCCAAACACCACCTTCTACGCCGCCCGCAGTAAGCTCTGATGCCTGGACTTAAATATCAGGAAGACTTGAAGTTCCACAGCCCTCGGGCTCCCTTGGTTCAGTCGACAGCACACAGCTTCCTGACGGCAGCCAGGGTTCTCCTCCTCTCTGCATGCCATCTCTCCCTTTCTGGAAGACTCGCGGAGGTGCAGAGGGGAGAAAGGAAGAGAGAGGAGAGGAGTTAACGCATCCAGGTCCCAACCTCTCTCACCTTTTCCTTTTTTATCGTTAGTTCATCCACATTAAAAATCTATTCTCCAGGAAATTCAAAGGTCTGAAAGGCCCCAGGACAGACAAGAGAAGCTAGAATGCCTCAAAGAGGTTTTCTTGTGAACACAAAACAATCTCCCGCAGTTAAGGTCTGCCTCACTGGTTCTCATCCAGGGGCTCATCCCCAGCTTCTACCCAGCAAGGAGACATTTGGCATCGCTAGGAAGTATTTTGGTCGTCACAGCTTGGGGGATACTAGCGACATCTCAAGGCGGAGGCCGGGACGCTGCTAAACATCCTACGAGGCACAGGGCAGCCTCTCCAAACAGAGACACTGCCAACCCAAAGTGTCAGTGTGCTGAGCATGAGGAAACCTGGCCTGTCAGAATCCAAAATTCAACTCCTTTTATTGCTTCTCAGAGAAAAATGTCACAATGTAGTGCCCTCGACATGTAAAAACTCCTAAAGGACAGATATGAAAAGGCCCCAAGTCCTCACACACTAAATCCGGGCACAAAGTGCCACAGGTCCCCACTTAGCATCCCTTCCCGAGTCCCCCAGCATCTCCCTCTGCTCTGCTCGCTCTCTCTTCAGACCAAAGGCCAAGTTAGGGCATCGTGCAGTGATGACGTCTGAATGATCAATGTGACAAACACCAACAGGTCCTGTCACGTGCTCTTGGGCACCAGTTTTGGATAGAATAAATCCAGCTGTCATTACTGTGAAGAATGAGAAAGAACACAGAGGCCTTCATCCATTCAGAATTCACAAGTATTTTGCTGATCCAAGTGAAATCTAGCAAACTACAAAACTTCCCTTCCAAGCTTGTACAGTCTTTGCCTTTTCCTTTTTTTTTTTTTTTTTGCATCATCATTCATTGACAAAGAAAGTGGTGGGACTGATTTCAGACATCCGGGTGAATCAGTCCAGTCAATCCAGCTCATCAATGGGAATGAAACAGACTCAATAGTTATATTTACTGACCAACTTAATGCCACCGGGCCAAATTCAAAACAGTTTTTAATCATTCTCTGGAGCCAATGTGTCTGCCCTGAGTAGACCATTGGCTAGCTTTACAAAATCCCAGTCCCTGAGGCAAAGGGACGAAGTCTGTTGCATGCCCTTTTTAATATTCTGAACAAGGGCTTCAGAAGTAAAATGTCACTGTGAACTGAATGGTTACAGTACTGTTACAGGAAAGCCAGCTGCTGACAAGTACTTCAAAGTCACTTAGGCCACCTGAGGAACATAATGTCCAACCACCGAAGGAACTTCATATGGTGCATGCGGTTCTATTCTACAGCAAGTAATTGAATATACAGGGCGGGGGACCCCTCTCTCAAACAGGTCAGGCATTGAAAGATTGGATTCTTTTCAGTGGATTTAAGATTATAAACCCTATCAGGAGTCTACATAAGATAGCCAAGTGCTGGAAATGTCACTGCTTTTTGCAAAATGTACAGCAGTTGTACTTAAGCACATTGTATTGAATATACGGAGGCCTGAGTTCTCCATTAGCTATCTGGTGTGTTACAAAGGTCGAGTCTTGGGTTTCTTGAGTTTCTTCTGACATTGCTAGGAAAAGGAAGTCAATTAACATTTGTTAAGATCCTATTACAGTGGCTGGCACCAGGCCAAGCACATGATACACTGTGACTCATTAGTCCCCATTTGCTGTTGATGTGCATAAAGAGCAGAGGTGAAAGATCTTGCTTACAACACACAGCCACAAAGTGCCAGAGGCTGCCCTAGAACCCAGGCCCATCCAACTCCTGAGCCCGTGCTCTTAATTCCTGCGTTATAACAGGGGGCTGTTTCCATCTGATTCCAGAGACTTACTCTTTTCTCTGCACCTCACTGTGGTACCTGGACCATATCATGCATTTATTGACTTAGCAACCCCTTATCAAATGCTCCATTGGTCACTCAAGAGAGGGCAATAACAAGAGATGCCTTGGCATTCCATTCACAGTGGTTACCGTCTACTGGGGGGTGGAGCAGGAAGGAGATAGACAATAGGTAAATAAATAAACAACATACTTTGGGGGGATAAAAACTTTCATGAAGAAAATAAATCCAACTAGTAGGATAGGGAGTTACTGGGATGAGGAGTTAAGGGTTCAATTTTATATAGGATGGTCAGTGAAAGGCCTTGAAGAGATAACATTGAGTTGAAATGCAAAAAATGAAAATAGGTGTGACAAGAGCTGGGGAGAGAGCATTCCAGACAGAGAGAACATCAAGGGCAAAAGCCTTGTGGTAAGAATGATCTAGAAGTGTTTGACTAGGATCAAAAAGAATGCCAGTGTGACTGATATTTAAGATCTACAACAGCTAAAGTTGGTATAACATATCATGCATTTAAATATGTGGCTTAATTTTCAATTAGGACTGGATTTAAGGACAAAATTAGCAACTCTGCAACTATTCAGGAAAGAACACACCACCATAGTAGGATAGAGGGAGAATAGAGAATCTCCCAGAAGCCAGTGGTTTCCAGCATCAGGAAGGGAGCTGCCTCCACTGTCCTGTCGGAGCCATCCTGTGGCCTCCAAGAGGGTTTCTATGGCACTGAGGTAGTGACATCTTGGATAGTCTCAGAAGCACCCATCATGGATGAATTAGACACTATAGCATGAAAAATACATTGTACTTCCCAAGAGGAGATTCATCTGTCTAGAAAAGTATGTCAAAGTGGCATCCATCATAAAAACTGTGAGCATCTTAGTAATGAAAACAAAAATGTAGCATTTGCAAATAAGACATGGCCCATAGGTGGGTCAGAAAATTACAAATTGGGAAGAGGCAGCTAAAGAGTGTTAGTCCCAAGGCGTCAGCAACACTGCACAGGATATAACATACTCAGGGGAAAAAAACCTTACAGAAGAGTTTGCTTTTGGAAGGCCTTGTTAATCCAACTACCCAGCAGTTCATAGTTGTGGAGTGCCCCGTGTGGGTAGAGAACTCAGTTAAAAATGGTTTGAGATCCTTTTGTAGTTCATAAGCGTGATGACTGGGTTTTCACATGCCTGTGTGAGATGTGCCTCCCTCAAACCTTGTTACGACGTCAGCACATTTCCTGTCTGACGTGGAATAAAAAGAAAAACAAAAAACAAAACAAAGAATGGTTTGAGTTAGTGGGACAGGGACAGCCCAGGACAGAGCCAAGAGTCAGGCACCAAATTCCGGTTCTGTCATCTCTATTAACCGGGTGATCTCGTGGAAGTTACGGGAACTCTCTGTTCTTCAGTATCCTTAACAGATTGGGGACAGTAAGGAGGTCTGCCTTGGTGTGCCTCCCACGCAGGAACACTGCTAAGAAAAAGAGCATTCCTTCCCAAATGAGCATGATATGCGCAAAAAATACAGGAGTTCATGCATGTTATTATTTATGATGAAGCTAAAATCTGCATTAATGTCAGGTTGTGATGTATTCAAAGAAAAATATTAATAAATAATAGCACTGGTGATACGCAGATGTGCCAAATTAATGAAAGTGATACCCAAAGACCAAACTTTGGGAAAGAGTGAAACAAAAGGCACAATGTCAAGGGCTACTCGGGGATCAGGTGTTATTGGTAGTAACAGTGGAAGGATGAAGAGGGGGCACCTGTAGGGTTGAGCACACTAAAGCTGAAGTTTGCAGTGCTCTTGTTTCTTCCAGACCCTTCCAGCAGGGAAGCCAGCTCCAGAGAGATAGGAGCCTTCACTAGTCCCCACAGTGAGGTGCCTTCTAGGTGCCTCTACTCCATCGTGTTCGTTCAAAGCCAAGCCCATTGAAACAACTAAGCCAAAACAAGCAGTCTCAAATAGCATGCTTCTCTCTCTCCATAGCAAAATAGAAGCAAGGTATTACGCTGCTGCTCCTCATGAAAAATCACGACTGTGTTTCCCCCACTGTGTCAGCCTTCCAGCCAGCCTGAAAGTCATTCCGGGCAGCTAACCCAATTATTCATCCATTCATGGATTCAGCGAATATTTGGAACCGACTCTGTACAGACACTACCGCTATGTACTGGGGGTTTAGTGATGAGTAAAACCGACGAAGCTCCTGCCTCCTTGGGAGCTCACAGCATAGTGGAGGCATCGGATATCAAACCCAGAATCACACAGATAAATATTTAATCGTGAGCTCTGATAAGTTTGTGATCAAGAAATACCGAGTGTTACGAAAACATCTAGCCAGGAGACATACTGGGGACTCAGAGAAAGGCTCTCTGAGCAAGTGACTTTTAAGCCGAGCTATGCAGAATAAACAGGAGTTTGCCAGGCAAAAGGTAGAAGAAGAGCCCAGGGAGGGGAAATAGTCTGTGCCAAGGCCCCGAGGCAGTAGGGAGGGTAACTCCTCCTTCCAGTAACCTAGTGAAGACCAGCAGGGTGGACCCATAATGTGCGAGGGAGAAAATGGTATGGAATAAAGCTGGAGAGGCAGATGAGGGCCAGGTTGTGCAAGGCCATTAAAGGATTTAAATGATCTCCTACATTCCATGGGAAACCTAGGAAGGCTTTTGTGCAGGAATTAAGTTGGTGGTTGTGTTGGTGGTGGTAATGGTGTGTGTGTGTGTGCTTGTGTATGTGTGTGCATGTGACATGTGACATGAATTGCATGATTTAACTTACATTTCAGCATCAATCCAAGGGGTACCAGTAGGTATTTTTGAGGGCTCAACACACACAATCCTGTAGATTAGGAGCTGGCAGGTTCAGTTTGCCCTAATGTTCTGGCTGCGTGGACCTGAGCCCAGCTCCTGGCTGTGAGATAAAGTGATTGGACTTAAATTATACCAGTGGTAGCCTTAACTGGGGCACAGCGTGACCTCCAGATTTTGGAAATCTTATCTTGGAAATTCGAGGGGTGTTTTTGCTGGCCCTCCCTGACTGGGGGGGGCACCACTGGCATTGAGTAGCCAGGGCCCAAGTCATGTGTGTGTCCTGCAGTGCACAGGACACTACCACAGTGAAGCGTGGTTCTCCGTCCACACAGCTTTCCAGTGTCCCAGCAGAGATTCACGTAGGCAAAAAACCTGGTTATAATTATCTGAACCTAACTCCATTTTACTTTTAAAAGCACAATATTTTTGCATGTTTTTAATAAGCCGTGAATTTTTCCAGCAATGAAACCACCATGAAAATTGAGGGAGAAGGTATTTTGTTTGCTTTGGAATTTTCCCATGGGTTGTTTGGCATCTCAGAAAATCAACTCACCAATGACAATGCCGCTCCTTGTATTTGAGCCTTATATTCTACTGCATTTGTGTCTGTGTTATCCATGGGAATTCTTCATTTAGGTATAGGCATCTGACCACTTCACTATGGCTTGTGGAATAGTCGTGCCTGAGATTTTGCATATTGAATAGATATTTTATTATAAGTCATAGTCCTTTTATTTCTCCTGTATATTAAAACTAGAACCTCATATTGATTTTTCTGTGATTATGTGTACAGGTAAATTGTACCATCTACAGATTTCATTTCAGAAGAGGAAAGGAGGCAGTAAAAATATTTATTAAGAAAAAGATGTGTTGGGTCTGATAAGATTGAAAACAACTGAACAAGCCTGTTTAGTACTTCCAAGTGCTGCAATTTTAGGAATCTAGCTACTTACTGTCTTTGGATGGTTTCTTGGTAAATTTAACATATGAGAATTCTGTGTAAAATTTTCTATTTGTTAAATAATGCAGAAAGTTATCAAGACTAATATCACCAGTGAGGAGTCATCTTGGTATAATTTACAGGCTACTATGATACAATGAGAAAGACATTTCTCCTTTGTGATGTTCTTCCCAAAAACCCATTACCCTAGTTTAATCACAAGAAGAAAAATATAATCAAACTAACTCAAAATGAGTGACATTCTACAAAATATCTGACCAGTACTCCTCAAGACTGTCAATGTCATAAAAAACAAGGGGAGTCTGAGACACTTTCACAGACTAGAGGAAACTAAGGAGACATGATAATGAAATGCAACATGGGATCCGGGAAGACAGAAAGGATTTTCGTGGAAAACTAATGAAATTTGAAGAAAGTCTGGAGTTTAGTTAATAGTCATGTAAGAATAGTAATGCACAAATGTAAATTCTTAGTTTTGGCAAATGTACGATGGTTATATAAGCCTTTGACATTGACACGGACTAAGTAAGGGTTACACAGAACAGGAGGAATTCTCTGTACTGTCTCGGCAACTTTTCTGCCTAAAATCATTTACGTTTTTTTAAAGCCTGGTTTTTTTAAAAAAAAAAAAAAAGCATAGGAAAGCAGTAGGAATCCCACATTTGAACGTAACTTAGGGAATTTTTCTAAAGATATAAAATCACCATCACATGAAAAGACAATTAAAGTGGAAGAAACGCTGAATCTTGCCTGAGCTCTCACGCTCCAGGGTCAATATACAAAGAAGGCAAGGACAACACGCAACCGCTGCCAGCTAACCTAAGGCGTCAGGTCCTCGGGGAGTACACAAATGCCAAGAGATGTGGCAGGCACGGAGGACACGGAGTGGGCGGCCAGTCAGATGAACCGAGCCAGGCTATGAGGAGCAGAGGGACATAGCCGGCAACACAGAAAGGCAGATTGACAGAAGCAAAAAGAGATTAATAAACAGGCTATTCTTGGGAAAAGTTTGTCAGGCAGTGATGAGAGGTGAGGGTAATAAAAATAACAATAGCAAATACCTAAATAGCACTTTCTACATATCAAGTGCTGCCCTGTATGTTTTACGACTGCTAACTCGTTTAATCCCCACAATAATCCTGTCAGATAGGATTATTGCCCCTATGTGTAATGGGTAAGGAAACTGAAGCACAGAGAATATCACCTATGTATTATATGGAACCCTATGAAATTGCCATTTTTCTGAATCAACAGTGGTCTATTCTCCAAAAGTTCATGTAGTTCATATTTAACCTAATCAGTAACTTGCCTAAGGTACACAGCTATTTAAGAGGCAGAGGCTGGACTCTGAACCCTGGCAGCTGGCTCCGAAGCCTGGGCTCTGAGCCTCCAAGCTATGGGGCCTCCCACAGAAGTGGCCAGGACTTACTGAGTGTTCCCTGCGTGGCAGGCACCGTGCTAAAGCCTTAGGTGTATCAACAACTCATTTATCTTCATAACAGCACTCTTAAAGTATCCGTGATTATCACCTAATTTATAGCTGGAGAGACTAAGGCTTACGGAGCTTACCTCAGCTGCCAAAGTTTACACAGCTAATATAAATGGCAGAGCTGAGGTTTGAGCCCACCTCCGCTGGCTCCAGAGCCTGGGTCCTGTGTTCTCTGTCTCTTATGTGTTCGTAGGTCTGGCTGAATGTGGACTGAGACAAGCTTTTGCTGTAGATCAACAGTCTGGAGAGGAGAGACTTTTCCTGCCAAACCTCCCAACAGATGCTATGGGCTTTCCATTTGGTAGGACACACAGGGGAGACATTTTCTGGTCAGCCGAAAATGACCGATATTGTTATTCAGGTGGAATAGAACATTTACCTCATAATCTCTTCAAAAATAAGCAAGGTACATTCCAATTAATAAGGGTGAAAAAATAAAAAGTAAATAATAAATAAGCAAGAAAATGAAAGAGAGAAAGAAAGACAATAAAGTAAAAGGAAAGAAAAGGGAATGGGAGAGATTGGAAGATAGGCTATAAAAAGTATTTCAAGTGTTCCCATCCTGGAGATATTTGGAATCAGTATTGTATTTTATTTGCAATTAAATAGCTTTTTCCTATCCTCAAATGATTCTCTGACCATTCAATGGACATTCAGTACCTGGATCTGTTTTCTCCAGTCGTTAAGGGGTCATGTCATAACGGCCCAATATTCAATCTACTTAATTTAGCCCAAGATTCTCTCAGGTAGAGAGAAAAATAATAGTGACTGTTGCTCTCTCAGCAAATCTACTTTTAAAAATATCATCTAATAAAAAGAATCCAAATTTTACTAAAGTATCAAGTATTAATAAATCTGAATTAGCAAAATAATCTGAATCATAAAATTTAAAAATGAAATCCCATTATTTTTACATGTGTACAATATCTTAAGTTAGGCTAGCTATGAAATGCCCAGCAAGAAGATTCTACAAAAATACAGAGTCCCAGAGTCTAAAGTAACTCCAATCTTGAGCACGAAGTATTTCAGACTAACATATGCAAACAAAGATGGAAGTAACCTTAAATTTATCTCTTTAAATCTCAAAATAGAGCAAATTAATTGCTCATGCACCAACATTCTGGGTCAGTTCCATGGAAACATACCTTAGACTGGAGATAGACCTAAACGAAGCAGAACCAAAAATACATCAATTAATCAATTACATAAAAAGAACGCTACAATGAAAATATTACTAGCACTACTCTGCCCACCTGGCCTGTATACCTGCCATTGTTATTAGAATTCTGTGAGAGCAAATCCATCTCTTGAATTTTGAAACCCATAAACATAATTGTGAACATCCATTTTTTTTTTTTACTAAGTCTGAGCTGGACACATGGGAACATCTTGATTGATCTCAGATGCTGACACATAGACTTCTACCAATTGATAAAGACAAATCCCTTTGCTTGATATTCCTAAACTCATCGTCTGGTTCCTGTTATAATCTGGGACCAGCTGGAGCAGTGCATATCCATGGCAACCGTTGATATTACTAGTTCTTTCAGTCACCTAGTAACATGAAATAATAGGCCATTCTTTGTGATACACAGCAAAGCAACATTTTGTTTTGTTCATTGCTTGTAAAGCTTTATTTTATGCTTGTCCTTAACCTCTTCTTAACAGAGATCCTACTGCAAACCCAACCCTACTATGCTAAATGACGCTATCGGCCAGGGTATGTGCAAATAGCTATGCTTAAGCAGGCTGCTTACTCTTGGGCCCACGTACACTGTCTAGTGAAATGGAGAAGTCTCCGTTTCCATGGATTAAAAACAGACTCAGCACAAACAAGACCTGAAGAGGACTGATATTGAGCTTCCAGGCCATGGCATGAATCACCTTGTCCAACACACTGTAAATGATACTTCCCAGCCTGAAATTGTTTATGCCCCTTCCAAAGAGTATCATTTTACCCATTTCCAAAGGAATTATCGGACGATAGTTAAAATGAAGACTGGACTTTTTAGTTTCTCTCATTATGTTTGTGGTGATAAGTTTTCTGTTTACATAGAATGTATTGTCAACATAGAGGTGTTTCCAAAGTAAGCATGTTGACCAAAATCACTTATGGTCAAACTCACTCTCAAAAGCCTTTAAAACATGGAAAGAGTATTACTTATAAACATCGTTATTTGAGAACGACTAACCCAAACAAAAGAATGGAACATAAAGAAAGTCTAAATGCAGAAATTTGGACATTCAAATCCTTCTGCCAGCTGAGTGCAATGGCTCATGCCTATAATCCCAGCACTTTGGGAGGTGAGACCCAACTCTACAAAAAAATGTAAAAATCAACCAGGTGTAGTGGCAGGTATTTGTATATATAGTCCTAACTACTGGGAAGGCTGAAGCAGGAGGATTGCTTGAGCCCAGGAATTTGAGGTTGTAGTGAGCTATGATCATATACTGTGCACTCCAGCCTGGGCAAGAGAGCAAGACTCCATCTCTAAAATAAAAAAATAAATAAAAAACCTTCTGCCTTTAAAATAATCTCGAACTCCTGAACATGTGAAATAGCACAATGTAGTGGTTGAGTTGATGAAATCTTAGGTTTCAATCCAGGCTCTACCTCTTACCAGCTGTGTATCCTTGGGCAAGGTACTTGCTTCTTTGTGCTTCGGTTTACTCATCTGTAAAATGGACATAACAGTACCCACTTCGTATTTTTTATGAGTTGATATTTACAAAGTATGCAGAACAATGCCCCTGGAATATAGCAAGTGTTTAATATGTGTTTCTGAAACAAAAATTTTGAAAAGTAAATGAATGGGTTAGAAATTCTAATGTTTCCTGTAGGATTTATGCCATTTTGTCTTAAAGAGCAGCCTCTATAACCTTAATACCCTTTGTAAAATGTGTTTGTTGTTATGATGATCAAATGAGATATTACATCTGTGAAAGCACCTGGCAGAAAACTGAATGTGTCCATCTCTAGGATGGTTATAATCAAAAGTGTTTTCTAGGTAATTATAAATGCTTGCTGTGCTTGAGCTCAAAATTTCTTTTATCAGATCCATATCAATCCTGTTCTTTGAAAGAGAAAAACTTGGCCATCTGCCTCACATTTGTGCATGCTGGTACATCCTATTGTGGCCCCAGTGAACAATTACCACTCTCATTTCACTGGACGTCTTAGGTAGAATTGCATTTTACCCATAGATTTGATTGTAATCAGTTCACATGTGCAATGCATGCATGAGGTTACTCCCCTGTATCTGGTTAGTAAACTTAAAAGTCAAGCTGGACTTGACCCCTTTTAAGTTAGTAAACTTAAAAGTCAAGCTGGACTTTCTTTTAGCTCTTTGCTCCTCTCTGTTCTCTCTCTCTCCTGTATGTGTGTGCATGTCTGATGTGTGTGTGTTTGCATGTATTTGCATGACTTTGAGAATGCAGCGCAGAGCGTGAACATTGGCTGTCCTGTCTTCACTAACTAGTTACACAAGATATGGAGAAAAGAAAACAGAACGTTCTTTTATAAACTCCCCAAGTTTGCTCCCCAAGTTTGCACGAATACTGATGTGTCAGAGCCCGGCAAACAGCTTTTGTTTCACAATTAGGCAAGGGATATCAGTGGAAAAAGCCCAACTTGTTTTCTTTCTATGTAGGACTCAGAAACTAGCCAATTTTTATACCACTTATGGGTTCGTTTTAGGATTTTCCCACAGGTCTATTCAGACCAACTTGGCCAAAGGAAATGCCACTCACAGCATTGTTCAGAGTGGCACTACATGAAGCATTAGCTTATTAAAAATGTGACAGCCATATTTCAAAAGGAGAAATGTAGGTCAGCTTTCACATGTCACTAGTTTGTACTCTGGAGTATTTGTGCAATGGCAAAGTGAAACCATCTTATTTTCAAATACTCTAATGAATATGATCAACTGAGTTGATCTTTGGGTGTGTGTGTGTGTGTGTTTCCAGACCAAAAATAAAAATTCAGATTTTCTGCAAACCATCTATTTCACTTAAAAAAAAAAAAAGTAGCAACGTTCCTGTCTTCATGAAGAAGAAAAATGAGAATTTAAATCTACGCTTTGTCTTCACATACTTTATGATGAATATGCACACTGTTGAGTAAAAGCGGCCAGAAAACGTTCAGACTAACTGCTGGCTATAGCTTTGGGGTCGGGATTCCTGCTGGAAAAAGGTTAAGGTGCTTAAGAGATGGAAGATTTGGCCTGTACCTAAGCTTATTGTTCTTGGACACAGCAGGTGCAGTGAACTGTTTGTGCTAAGCAGCAACCACTAAGGAGTTTAGCTGCAGTGAGAAAAGCTGGGCTTGTGCTCTGATGTCATCGATAAGAACCTCGCTCCCTCTCCCAAGCCTCATACTGTGAGGTTTTCATCTACCTATAAAAGTCGATTTTGCTCAAATCAGATTAGCAACCAGCTTTCCCTCAGCAGACTGCTGCGTGGCCAATAAAGGCAGGGCAGCTGTGTGCGGGGGCGGGCTCGAAAGAAGACCTGAGCTTGGGCACCCACTGCCATTAGCGCCCCCTTCCTCAGGGGAGGGGGACGTGAAAAGGAGTTTGCACAGGACCGAGATTCAGCCCCCTTCGGTTCTCCCACCTGGGGACAGGGGCTGTGCCCCCTTCCATTTAAGGACATTGCAGATCTACGGGGGAAAATAGAAGTAATGAAGCAAGGGCTTTCTTAGTACCTGAGAAACCAGGCTATATTCCTGAGAAACCAGAATCCCGACCCCAAGCTATAGCCAGGCAGGAGACGGACTGAATGAAGAGGAGTTACTCAGTTTCTTTAATAAACCGGTAAAGGATTACAAGGTATGATAGTGCCTTATGGATGGAAGCTTTCTGTGGAGCCTCATTGGGTGCTCTGAAGTCCTTCCCAAGCTCTCCCTGCCCACCCCTTCGTGCCCTTTCCTCTCCGGCCCCTCCCCTGCGTCATTTCAGAGGGGACCTGCTGGCATTCACAGGACGCACCAGGCACGCTTCTGCTTCTGGGCCTCTGCCCCGCAGGGCGCACTGCCTAGAGCACACTTCCCGCACAGGGCCTCTTGGCCAACTCCCTCATCCGAGACTGGAATCTTTGTTCACATCTTGCCTCCTTGATGCGACCTCCAGCACCCCCTCCCTGCCCCCGCTCCTTCTTACCCTGTGCTCTACTCTTTATTTGCTCCCATGGCACTTATCACCTCCTGACAGCTCCCTTAGCTTGCTTGTTTACTATGCTGCCGTCAATTTTCAGTCCGCCCACCGCCAGCACCGCCATCCCTTCCCCGGCGTACACTGTCTAAGGGCAGGGAGCTCTGACGCTTCGCCCACTGCTGTGTCCCGAGCACTGAGAGCAGTGCCTGGCACGTAGCAGGGGCTCCGTAAATGTTTGCTGCCGAGTGACGAGGGGAGCTGGGCATGTGTCAGCATCACTCTTAACATTGTTTCTGTTATCATTATTTCGTCAGGCTTAGAGGGAAGGACACCTAGAGGTAAGGGGCTCAGACACATCAGTGGACTTACCCAATAGCACACAGATGGCAAAGTGCCAGATCTAGGTCTCAAACTGAACCCATCCAAGGTTGGTGCCTGTGTCTAGTGACTTCAAGGAATAACAAGGTGGATCAGCTGCAGGTAGCTACCAACACAGGAAACGCAGGATAATGTAATTACTTAAAATATTCAAACCATGGTGAACAGCCAAGTGCCCTTCCCATCATTTCCCTCTTTCTGTGCCCCCACCCCACTTCCCCACTTGATCGGCATCTGAGTTTATTATTTTTTAACAGGTAAATCTGTCAAGATGAAAATGTTTATTTGTTTTATTTTCATTGATGGATGTAGGTGCTGCTCTGGGAAAGAAAATATTGTTAGTCCACTGTACAGGGTGTACTGTCTGTCACCCAGCTATTTCTCTGTAAGAGCGGTGTTCACAGTCAGCATGCAGGTGGACTCATTTTCACAACATGAGAGCCAACAGCCTCTTAGGTTCCAGGCAGAACATGGACTGCGTATTATCTGGATTCTTTGCTGTTGGAGGAGCATCAGCTGAAGTGAGAAAAACTCGAGTTTTAACAGTAAACAGAGAAGAGTGGTCAGGGAGAACAAAGCTTGGGATCCGGAGGGCAGTGAGGGAAGAGGGGCACAGAGAGGGAAGTGCCCTCAGATCACACTGATCAGAGCTGGGCACGTGAGTGGTGAGCACAAATGGGTTTCTTGCATTGTCACTTACCAGGGGATTTGTAATAATGTCAGTGGGGATTTGTGTTTGCTCATATTTGTGTTCCTGAGTATTAGGGGCCACATTCATGGTTTCTGTAGAAGCCATATAATCCCTTGGGCACAATCCAATGGCAGTTGATGAGAGTTATGGATTAGTACTTTGGAGGTGGTACAGCTTTGTGTCCCCTGATGTGTGCCCACATATAGATATGCACTCCGGCTCACTGAACTGATCTT
Source organism: Avahi laniger (assembly GCA_963575035.1). NCBI lineage: Eukaryota > Metazoa > Chordata > Mammalia > Primates > Indriidae > Avahi > Avahi laniger. The sequence goes on along the minus strand of CAUYSK010079811.1, from coordinate 6,965 downwards.
TCTAGACACAGAGAGCCCTGATGTGAGATTGCTGGTTTCTTTTTATTAGACAGCACCCCGGCTCTTCCCTCTTCACATACCCTGAATACCTTAACTATGCATGGCTTTCTGAAAAATCATAAATCCCATCTTAAACAGAAACAACAGGCACATCTCTTAGTATGCGGTATGAGGCTAAGGTGGTGTGGGCCACAGGGAAAATCGTCCTCAATCAAGACAATGAGAATAGAATTGAGCTCGTGCCACTTGTGCTGGAAGGGGCACCTCCCCCTGCCCTCATATCTCTGACAGGCGTATTGTTGCAACTTGAGGAGCTGTGATGAGAACACCACAGTCAGGAATTACAAGGTGGACAGCAGCACAAAAATCTGGAATCGTGCATTATTTATTTGACATTTTCTCTGCAAATTTTTTTGTTGTTTTTGGTTTGAAGAAGAAAATAGCTTATCTAATCCTATTCAGTTTAGGCAGATATCAAAAGGAATGTATAATGATGATGATGAAGCAAACCCACAATAAACTTGTGAGTTAAACAGTTTTTATTTCCAACCTCTCGAGCCTTCTCTGAGACGCCTCCTCTGTTCTCAGTCACCCGCCCCCCACCCAGCCCCATCCCCAGCATTCCCAGAGCTCTGAGTCTCTGCCCCCTCTGATGAAACCACTCGGCAAAGAAGCTGCTTCTAAGGTGTTAACAACAGTGTCCTCAACTAGAGAAAAATGTTGATCGCAAGAAAACAAAGCCACTCAAATTAGGTTAAAGAAAGACTGTAAGCATCTAAGAGGAAACCACAGAGGCATTCAAAGACAGAAAACAAAGCATGACGTGAGCTGACTGGGAACGAAACTGGAAGTGGTTTTGGAAAGTCAGAATCTCAAGACACAACCATGCACATCTGCTTTCCTCTCTACCTCACTCCTGCCTCTATCAATCGTTCTCTCTTGTCATTTCTCCCTTTCTCCCCCTCCCTCTCTCAAAGGGCTCCCTTTACTTTTATATGAGCCCTGGCTTTATATGAACTTTAAATTAAGTATCTACCATCATCTAACTAAAGACTCTGCACTTCAGTTTTATCTCTAAAGACAGAGTCGTTCAGGGAACTCGCTCCTCCTTGGGCAATGATGGTATCTGCTGCAATCAGCTGTGGCCTGAATTGGGTCGAAGGGGAGGTGAAGAAATGAAGAAACGGGCTTTGTCCATCTGAAGGACGTAGGGTGGCTTCTTGCAGCTGTGAGAGCAAGGGGAATTGAGCGTGTGTAGCAGGTAACTACTGACACAATCATGCTGTAGGACAAACCACTTCAGAACCCAGTGGCTTAAAGCTGTAAGCATGTATTCAGCTCACAGGGTGGTGGGTTGTCTGGATGGTTCTTCTGGGCTTGGCTGGGCTCAATCCCATGCCAGGGGTCAGCTGGCTATCAGCTGTTCCAGGACAGCCTCCTCTCAGACAACACAAGCAACGGGGAGCCAAGGTTCCACGTGTTTCATGCCCCAGCAGGTCAGCTCAGGCATGTCTCGCGCGGTGACGGCTGAAGTGGAAAAGCAGAAACAGAAGCACTCAAAGGTTTTTCCAAAGTTCTGTATGGGTCGGTCACATTTGCTAACATCCCATTGGCCAAAGCAACCCACATGGCCAAACTCAGAATCAAGGGTCAAGGAAATAGACCCCACCTGATGAGTGAGTGAAACTCTAAAATTACACAGCAAAGGAGCTTAGATACAGGGAGGGGAGAGAAATTGTGGCTATTACTGCCATCAATCTGCTACATCATGGCAGCAAACTCACTGACATGTACAACAGACCAGGATAGATAGTCTTCTTCCCCAGCAAGATTGGCACAAAATCTTTCTGATACTAACTCGTGAAACAAAATAATGAACTACCAAGGTTGGAATTTTGGAGATCTCTTCAAATAAATGACAATTTTGTCTCTAGGTAAAACTAGATACATAGTACAGCAAGAACAGAGAACCAAGGTAACAAAGGGAATCAAATTCTCTCTCCTTCTCTTCTAGAACACACTATCCCATCCCACCTGCCAACATATAGCATACTAAGGCTTGTGACATCCTACTTTCTAATTCACTGGATTTAAAAATGAGACATTCAAACTAACGGTGTGTTCCGAATAGTTCAAAGCTGAAACTCTGTGCAAATAGTAGGTGGGCCACAAGCTAAGATGGCCCTGAAGAGTCAGAGGCTACGTCCTTGGTCTTCTCTGCTCCCCAGGTAGTGGCTGGATTCTATTTCATGCAGTGTGGCCGAGTTATTTGTTTGCTTCTCTTCCAGGGGTGGAAAGAATAAGGCTTCTACAAATGGCCTACAATTCATTCATGGGATAGATGATTCACTTTGGGGATTATTCAAATCTTTTGCTCCTCTTCATGGTATATCAGGAATAGATGGAGTTTAGAGATCATCTAATCCAGCATTTCCCAGGCTTTAGTCAGTCACATACCCTTATTCACTATTTTGTTACCTCTGTTCTACTCTTTAATATTTTTAGTTAAATCGACTCATGTTTTTAAAACTCAGTTTATGCAAACATTTTATGTTATGGCCATAGGTTGCAAATCAGTATCATTTGACATGAAAAGGAGATAACCATAAAATAAACAGCATGAAAACACTACATTATTATGAAATTCTAGCCAGTGCTTAAACCTTCAGCCTGCCCTTACTTCCCTAAAAAGGGAGTTTAGCAAATGCGAAGAAAGTGTCAAAGAGATAGTATGTGCAAACTGACCCCCTCTCCTTGATGGAGTCGGGAAGATCGAAAGCGGCTTGACAAGGTCATCACTTTCTTACTATCTAGTTCAATGCTATGTCATGCCCTGTTTCTGTATCCTAAACTCGTCTTGGACTTCCTGAGCTGTGTGTGTTGCACTGTAGGGAACATCAATATGGCAGCTCTCATGATTCACAGATGGAGGAACCAAGGCCTCCTACCAATTTATAGTGGTTGCCTTTGTACCATGTCACTACCAGTTAGCATCGTACCCAGCATTTGTGTCAGGCAAAGGAAAGAAGTAAAGTGGGCAGCTGGTGCATGGTGCTTGCCTGGTTTTCAGTTACCCCTGCTCTTCCTGTCCGTTACTAGAGGATATCAGTGTCACCTACTGAAAGAAATAGAGAAGGCCTCATGCTTTCGCAGAGAAAACTTCTGCCTGGATTCACCACAGTCTACAACCCTCAGCTAAAGAAACTTCTAGAAAGATGTAGTCATACAAAAGGAGGTATCTCCAGTTGTGTTGCCAAGGAAAGCGTCATTGTTTCAGGAAAAGGCCAAAGAGCAGAGTTATCTCAATGGAATTCCCCCTCGAAGTAAGCCACAGCAGCGGTGCCCATGGCAGTCTAAATCCTCCCTGGCAAACTGTCTGGATTGTCAAAAGGAGGCAGAGAAATCCTCTTTGTCTCGTTATCTTTTCAAGATGGATTTTTAGTTGAAAATTCTCTCTTTAAAAAAAAAAATAGGATAAATGTCGTCAGATATTCAACTAAGATCTTTATTTCATTGCCTGTGATTTTGAATAAGCTTTTGAGATGCTTCTTCAGATAGGGGAGGGGTTGTCTTCAAGAAATATCCTTCTTTGTCATATTTTTAAGGATGATGCTGATTATATCAAACATTGGCTGGTGTTCATTTTAAATTTCTCTTTTGAAAACAAAGTGGTGTGCACATTAAGTAAATAAACATTTCTTTTCTCGGCATATCGTAGGATGAAAATCAAAAGGGCAAGCGTCTCATTCTTTGGGACAGAGGGACCCGCTCCTGAAACCTGTTACATGAACCTAATTTCTTTCTCTGCACTCTGAACTTTAAAGTGTTCCATACACTTGTTACTTCATCTGAACTATTCAGGCCAAGTTGTTTGTGTTAACGGGAACAAGAAAAAAAATCAGGTGTCTAATGAACTGTTTCTGCATGTGTCCGTAATTGAGCGATTCCTCTCAACCCCATGTTGGCTCTTTCCTCAGGGGGACAGAGAAAAGGGACTTAGTGGTTCAGCAGGCTTGTGTGACATCCCGATTCTGCTCTTCCTGCCTCTGACATAGTGACAGAAATAGTAGGGCGTCTGAGCCTCAGTTCTTCATCTGTGAAGTGGGGATAACAACATCTATCATGTCAAGATACTGTAAAGACTAAAATGAGAGATATAAGTAAAGCTCCTAGAACAGGGCTTTGCACTGAAGTATGCAGTAGGGGGTCACTAGTATCATCACACTGGCAAGACCACGTGAGGTAGAGAGGAAGACACACAGACTGGCAGGTCAGAGAGAGGGCGGTGCCCGTTTCTGCTTCATTCGCAATTGCATCTCCAGTGCCAGCTGCCACTGGCACGTAGCGAGAATTCAGTATTTTTTGGACAAATGGAATAGTTCCGGTATTATCCCTTAGTAGCTGTGCGTTGTTGGGTAAGGCGTTCCACCCCTCGGTGCATGTTTCTTCAGTTATAAAACAAAGATGATACATTTCTTACGGACTTGGTGGGAAGCTCAAACGCAATGGCCAAATGTAAAGTGCCCAGCAGGAAGGTCGGCCCTGAACATCCTCAGCTGTTTATTCCAAATCTCCACTCTTCTTCACTTGGGAGGATCCCAGACAAAGAAAAAACTAGGATCACCATTTTCTGGAGAAGCACTGTTTTTAAAGCTGTCTTTTAATATAGGCAGTGGGCAGGGTCCTAGGGCCCAGGGTGTATGTAGGAGAAGTCCACAGCCCTCTCAGGACAGTCCCTGGTCAGAAGGGTCGGCATCTCAGATAAGCAGGATTTTGATCCTTTTTGGTCCCTGGACAACTGTGAGGTGGTACAGGTCGGGTATGGCCAGGCCACGTGGGCTTGAGGAGGATCCTGAAGAGAGGAACAGAGATATCTTCCATTCCAGCCCTCACATTCCCATTCTACAGGGGCTAAGAGAAAGGCCCCATCTCTTGTGTCAACTTCAGTCGCTTGGTTATGTTATCAGAATTTTTATCTTGAGAAAGATTCTGAGGTCACGTCTTGGCTCAAAGCGAAAAAAATACCAGGATTAACAGGCAGTGCCTGCCACGGATGCAAGGTGGGGTGTTGTGGCTGGTTTGCCGTGGAGATTTACACGGCAGCACCCAGAGGGAGATTGTCTATAGCCTTTGCCAAAGACCAGGCATATTGCTTTAACCTTGGCAATTGCCAAAGAGCAAAAACGAACAAAATCTATTTTTTCCTTCTGACAGTTTTTTTCTCTCACAGGAGCCATCCTATATCGGCGAGTTGTAGTGTCGCTTGATGAGGTCTTGAAGTCAACAGGAAAATGGAGCAGGTGTAACTCTCACAGAAATGCCTAGCAGTGTAGGCCACGTGTATAGGCTGGGGAACTCCTGCCTGCATCCATGAAGCAAATATTTATCAAGCACCTATTATGTGCCAGGCATGTTCTGGAAACTGTTTTGTTTAGTGAACAAAAGAGACAAAAATCCTGACCCGTCAGGCTTATATTCTAGTGAAGGATGCTGTTTATTATGCTGTTGTTATTATGAAAGCTTATTTGTGAAACAAATTCCAACCCTTGGAAGGCTGCACTCCAAAAGCTCCACATGTACAGGGAGGGCTTTTTACCATCATCCACATAATTGGGCCAGATTGTGCCTGCACAACCTATCAGTTTGTTCCAGAGCCCAATCATCCATTTCTACTTATGAATGCATAATTAGCAGAAACAGTACTTCCAGCTTCCTGCCATGCAATGTGTCACTGTGACCCCCATCAATAAACCACAGGGAATCCAAACCTCCAAATGTTTGATCCTTTCTAATTTGGCCACAATTGCATAGATATAGGGTTCCCACTCTGTACCTGCACCCCACCTTGAGGCTCCAGGGCTTAATCTATCTATGACTAGCTTCTAGAATGAGTTTTCTTCACTTTAGGGATAGCTGGCTGTGTCTGGATGCCTGACCAAAGTTTCCCAACTGTATGTACCCTACTGATTAGATAATAGGTCAAATCTGTAGCAATAGTTTCTGAGTCAGAGACCCCAGTTGGACAAAACTGAGCTACACTGTATCAGTGTAGAACTCTTCAGTTATTTTATGATTTGGGGAAGAAGGGGAGCAACAGTGGCCTCTGGCTCCTGAAACTCTGACACTCATTCGACCTTGGTTTCAGATCACATTAAATGTCCCGGGTTCCTCCTTCCAATCATCTACGCTATTCCAAGACTCCAAATGCAGTCTCTTAGGAGTGAGGTGCCCAGAATATGAACGTCTGTTATAACTGGCCTGTGGACAGGGGCTAGAGGTCGGGGGGTGGGGGTGTGACTGTATAGTCAGGACTAATTGCAAGGGACAGAAACCCAACTCGAATTAACTTAAGGTAAAAAGGAGTTTTATGGTTTGTATGATATAACTAGAGAGGACTGGTTTTAGGCATGGCTGTTTCAGGAAGCAATTTCTCTTCTCTGTGATTGAGTCAGTCTTGGGCAGGTCCTCTCCACTTGGTAACCTTACATCGCATTGTAAAAAGAGAGTTTCTCTTTTTTTTTTTTTTCTTTTTTTTTCTTTTTTTTTTTGTGTTTTTTTTGTTTTTTTTTTTTGTTTTTTTTTGGTTTTTTTTGTGTTTTTGTTTTTTTTTTTTTTTTTTTTTTTTTATCATTGATTACCAAACACCTCCTCCACCTTTCTTCAGGGAAGTGTTTATATCTTCTGACTCTATATCTTTACCTTTACTCCCTGGCAGATAATGCTGTACAAAACTCAGTCATTCATAAGGTAGAAAGCACATGTTTTTATTTAAGTCCTGTTAGGTGAAAATTGTCATGGTTGTGATTCTGTGTAGGGTTTTTTTTGTTTGTTTGTTTGCCTGTTTCTTTTCCTTTACTGATTCTTGGATTAGTTTAAGCACTGAGTTCTTGGTACTAACTCCATCCTTGATGAAGCATGGCCAAGGATTTTCCCAAAAAGGTATCTTTAAAGAGATACTAAAGGTA
>CAUYSK010079808.1:0-39674 GCA_963575035.1 Avahi laniger | reverse complement strand
TCAGAGACGCCCTTCCGAGTGTAACAGCATTCGAAATGCAAACCAACACATTCACATATTCTTTCAGGGCAAAGCTCTGTAAAACTCTTAAGACAAATCCTGTCCCCAAAACACGTTTAATACTAATTCATAGAGCAACAGATACCTAACAGACTGCGGTGGATGGAAGGGAGGAAATCAGGAATAAATACCCTCACTTCACTCTCACACCACCCTCTTGCCCTCCTACTGGGCCTCGCATTGACTGAATCCAGTCAGAACCTGGAAACAAGAGTCTGTTGATGGATCCATGTGGACCAGCCCTGTGGGAGCACAACATGTCTAGACAGGACAAAGAGGGGATCTGGAGTGGGATGTAGAAGACATCCAGTAAACCCCTTCTCTACACAGACCTGCTGTCTGCACATCAGATTAGGAAATTAGACCCACTCGTACTCATAGTCTCTCTTATGTTACTACCATGCATTACTATTTAACTCTTCTATGTTCTTTAACTTTTCTGCTGTTAATGACTCCTCTTCCCACCATATTATCAACATTGAACGGTGATGAATTTGTTGATTTCACACAAAAATTTTTTTTAAAAGTATTTGTTGATCTGTCAACCTCAAAAGTTCAGAGACAGTATTTATTTAGTGTTAGATATGGCCAGGTACACTACCGTGAAAACCAGATTTTATCTTAGAGAGTCTCTCGGGTGGAATAGATCATTTAGAGGGCATCTGTCCAAACTCTAAAATGTGAATTCCTTCTGCAGTATCCCTTATATATTATTCCCTAGTTGGGGCTTTAAATACTCCCAATGACAGGGATCTCCTTACCTCATGAAGTAGCGAAGTCCAGTCAATAGCTTTGATGAGTAGAAAGTTCTTTCTCCTAAAAGCCCCTTAGTAAGTCACTTACTTCTAACACTTGCCAGTCATTGATCTGTTCTGTCATTATACTTTTTCCAGAATGCTATATAAATGAAATCAAATAGTATGTAAGGCTTTTGAATCTGGTTCCTCTAACTCAGCATAATGCATTTGAAATCTATCCAAAGTCATTGGGTCTAGTAATAATTTTTTCTTCTGTTATTGCAGCATAGTATTCTATTGTCTGGATGTGCCACTCACCTGTTAAAGGACATTTGGGTTGTTTCTAATTTCTTTTTGTGTATTTTTAAATGAATTCTTATATATTTTTCAAAATAGTACCACTGGAAATTCTTTGAAGTTTGGGATGAGGGTGGATTTCGCAAAGCTTCAGACAGTGAGCTCACCTGAAGGCTAGCTGATGAGTTACAAATTCTGGGCATTTTTTTTTCTTTCTTCTGGTGTCAATATTCCAGTAAGGCAAACTTCCTTGTAGTCTCTTGGTAGGGAGCACATTCTTTTCTAATGCACCTGTTTACTGAAGGTATAGTTCTTTCAGTTCTAGCTTTATGGGGTAAGTCCAGCATAAAACCTTGGGTGTTCCTAAACATGGTCTTTTGAGTTCAGCAAGAACTTAGAAACCAATGATCACTTTCAATAGATTTAATAATTGCCCTTATGTGGTTAAAAGCTAGATTCAGTGTTCTGTCTACATTCACTTAGGTTTTAACCTCAGTGTTCTTTATTTTCTTGCTTGATTATCTCTGCATAAGAAGATTTTTAAAGTATTCACCTGCATTTTGGTTATTTTTAGTGGGAGGATCATTTAGTTTATTCGTCCATGTTCCTAGAAATGGAACTTTCCACTAGGCTGCGATTCAATTAGATCTCAATTAAAATAAGGTAAATTTAATATATGTGGTATAACAGGAAATGCTGGGAGACCCACATTGTAGTTTAGTATATTTATAGCTTTGGTAGTTGGGCATGAAGAAATTATGTCCTCTTTCTGGACCTCAGTTTCCTTATTTGTAACATGACAGGGTTGGCTTGAATCACTTCTGAGACTTTGAGATTCTTTGATGATTGCCATGTTCTGGAGGCAATTATCAAAGTTTCTTCCAACCTAATTTCTGTTATTATGACGACCTTTTAAACAGTCCATGTTCAAGGTACTTCAGCATCTCAGCTAGTGTAATCAGCGGGATGCTGAACAGTGCCTTGTTGAATTTTTTCCAGGTGAAGTTCTGATAGTTAAGAGTAAAATGATTCAGTGTAACTTGATAGAATTATTCAGGCAGGAGAGAGTCCAATCATCTCAAGGGCTTTGTTAGTAGTGTATCTGAAAGTAATATCCTCAGCACTGCAATTATAATTCACTGCACACAGATTCAGAAGGCCAACAGCAGTCATGGGTGTATTCATTGGCTCTGGTCTATGTGTTTAGGGGTTTTTTGGCATCTGTGAGTAACATAGGATACTGCCGTTTTCCCAAAGTGAATTTTGTTTCCTACCTGTCTAGGAGAACAATACACTTGTTTAAAAAGCAGTAATTGTCCACTCACATAGTAAACAACATCCATGCTGAAATGGTACAGGATATTGTGTGGTTCTGAATCCTAAATCAGAAGATGCTAAGAAATGATCCAGTAAAGTGATAACATGAACTTTTATAGCTGCAGACACTTTTGCTTTTTTTCTAGAAAAAAAGGTGGAATCCCAATATATAAAACATTTTAAATTAACATATTAATAGCATAAACATACCCAAGTTTTATAACATTTGTTTAGAATGATAATACATGAGGTTATTTTTTTTCCTGGTGATGGGATCTCCCTCTGTCACCCAGGCTGGAGAGCAGGGGCACAACTACAGCCCAATGCAGCTTCCAGCTCCTGGGCTCAAATGATCCTCCTGCCTCAGCCTTCTGAGTAGCTGGCATTCATCATGAGCCACAGTACCTGGCTGCATGAAGTCATTTGATGAAATATATTTAAAACTAAAAAGTTTGAAACTGAGACTTTATTTATTCAACAACTATTTACTGATTATTTGGTATGAGACACTGCTAAAGAACTATGTTTTCCATACAGATTTCTGGGGCTATGCATGACAATAGCAGCTGAACTAAAATTTTGTAGAACACTTAAAACACCTACATTGGATGCTCCACAGAACACAGTTTGAATTACACTGGTTTAATAACATTATTTTACCGGTGAGACAACAGAGGGACTGGAAGAGATAATAGTTTCCCCAAAGCAAGAAGGGAAAGTAACATTTGTTGTGTGCCTACTAAGTGGTGGTGGTAGGAGGTGTTCCAAAGATCTAGCAAAATGTAGTTGTGAAATTTACCTTATTTTTGGGATACTGATTGGTATTATTATCCCCCTATTATTATTGATATGATTATCCCCATATTATAGAGAGAAAATTGAGGTACCATGAGGCTGAAGAGACAGGTAGCAACCAAACAACAAAGGCCTCATTAGCCACAGTGATGACTTTGGCTTTCAGTTTCTGTAGGAATGATTTGATCAAATGTGTGTTTTAAATAGTCTATGAACTTTACCTGTATTACTTTGTAACTCTCAAAAAAAAAAAAAAAAGCGGGCTGTGGTGGCTCACGCCTGTAATCCTAGCACTCTGGGAGGCTGGGGAGGGAGGATCGCTTGAGGTCAGGAGTTCAAGACCAGCCTGAGCAAGAGCAAGAACCTGTCTCTACAAAAAATAGAAAAATTAGCTGGACTTGGTGGCACACATCTATAGCCCCAGCTATGCGGGAGGCTGAGGCAGGAGGATCCCTGGAGCTCAGGAGTTTGAGGTTGCAGTGAACTATGATGACGCCACTGTACTCTAGCTGGGGAGACAGAACGAGACCCTGTTTCAAAAAAAAAAAAATTCAAAGGATATAAACATGATTACATATTCCACATTTTACAAATGAGCAAACTGAGGCTCAGGGAAGTTTTGTAACTTGGCCTAGGAAGTATATGGTAGGGAGTAAGTGGCAGAGCTGGGATTTGAACCTGGTGCTCTGTCTGAAGAACTCTGTTCTTTTTGAGCTAAGGACAGTCAATACTTTGCAACTGAAGACCAGCAGGAGCATGTCTGTGGTTAAACAAGTCCGGTTTAGTGGTCGTCGCAATGAGAGAGGAGGCTCAGGGAGAACCCCGGGGCATCTCCATACAAGGGTACTGGAAGGGTTTATAGAATTGGGGTTTGAGCTGGGACATTCGAAGAGGCTTCAAGGAATGAAAGCTCTCTTCTGGATTGTATGCCATCATTAATTAGAGGTAATTTTGTGATTGGGTTTCTTAATAAATCTCGTCTTTATTAATAAGAGATGAATTATGTGAGGCTAGAGGTACAACTGGTAACGAAAGCCACAGTCGTGTCATCGTTACCTGGGATGGGGGAATATTGGGCCCTGTTTGTGGTTTGGACCATGCTTGTGTTTTCCCTGTGTTCAGACGTGCTTACAGAGTTGTCTTCATTCATCGTGACCACAGAGTGGCCTCGTATAATATCGATGCTCTTTGAGATGGTGTATAGTCCTGGGAAGAGTACGCAGGCCCACTTGTTGGGGCCGGGCCAGTTCCTGGCCACCAGAGGCCTCACTGATAGTGCAGGGCCAGCTCTCAGGGGCTGCTTCTCCCTCTTGCACAGTATACAGACGTTCACTAGATGGGACCTCTCTGATCTCTGTAGGGACGGAGCTGCAAGGGAGCAAGAGCATGTGTGAGAAGCACAGTTAGCAGGGCATCGCACAGGGCAGCTGAGAGAGCTTGGTGGCTTGGGGACATGCATGGAGAGGGTGGGTGGGCTTGAGAGCTGTGTAGCAGGTGGAATTGTCAGTGGGGATCATATGTTCTCTAAGAACCCCAGCTGCGACATGCTGGGTCAAGGCACAAAACTACCTGAGAAAACACAAAATACTCAACAGCCCTTTGTTGTCATGGGATAATGCGGAAGGGAAAATCTTACCAACTACTAACTCAACTTTACCTTCTCCAATCACATTGTTGGCCACTGAATCTCTGACTTCCAGAGAGGCTGAGATTTAACAAAGACCACATCTGCTCCTTCCCTGATTATGTGAATTATCTTTCCAAATGTCTTCAGAGCTTGAAAATTACTTTTTACCAACTGAACCCAACCCCCTTTTATTATTGACAAAATCCTCCCAGAGGGCAAGTGGGAGTTACAGTTTTGTTTGGGAATTTACCTTATATATGATCTGATTAGGAACAGAGAAAAACACTTTTGATTATGACTGTAGTGAACCATATAAGCAACGACTAGTGCAACTTGTAGGTTATGTGGAGAGGGAAATCGTCCTATAAAAACATGACCACGTAAACCAGTGAGCCTGCTTGCTTCCTCAGATCCTCTTGGATTAAAAATATCCCCCTTAATTGAAGAAGAGGTTTAATGGATTTTTTTTCTCAACTGCCTCCTGTACCTTGCCCTTTGCTCCAAATGCCTGGGAAGTGTGGATTCTTCAAAGGGGGACAAAGTGGAGGACTAAACTGGGCTCTATTTCCGTATTTATGAAAGGTGAACCTCCAGAGATTTGTCAAGCTTTGTATTGTCATGTTTAACTCTGTCAGAAATGTAATATGAAACCTAGATTGAATTCTAGTGTCATAACCTTGTCAGAATTTCCACTTCAGAATCTAACTAGGATTTTAATGTTATAACTGTAGGGTTTAAGGCATCCAAGTTAAGACATAAGACAAAAGAAACAAGGCAGACTGAACCCAAAATATTATTTTATTACCTGCTAAAATCAGGTGGTGGAGAAAATGCTGTATGCAAGTGGACTTTCTAATGCTCAACCCCAGAATAAGGCGGCCTTCCCACCCATGTCTAGGGGAGGACCGAGAGATGGAGAGAGGCTGAGAGGACTGGGCTCAGGTGAGCTCCCTGCATGTGGAGGGAAACCTCAGACAGTGGGACTCGCCCCACCAATCAGTAAACCAGACACAACTCTGTCTTATAGAATTTTTGCTTTCTAATGTCTCCATCTAGCTTGGAACACAGTATTAATAGTCAACCCGAATTCCAGTATGAAACCAAGCCCAGATTCTGTAGTTATAAATGCATTTTGAAAGGAGAACCTACCTATCCAGAGCTCAGAGCAGATTAAATAGTTTAAATGATAATTAGAGAATTTAGGCAAATAACAGTGAGAGCTCTTATTGTGTGTCCCTGTTTAGGCCCATGGTTTTATTGGTCAGGAACTGGTGAATTTTCGTTTCTTTTCTTTCTTTTTGTTTTTTTTCTTTGAGTGGGTGGGGAAGAGTTCTGATCCATGTATTATTAATAGATGCTTAGCTTTTGCAGTCAATTAAAAACCAATTCCATAAGTCAGCCTCCTTGAGTACCGCTCCTCTTTCCCCCCAACTCCGCATGGCTTCATGTCTCCGCTGCTGTTCTCGTAGCAGCTTACTTCCCCCTGCGACTTTTGTCACATGCATTCATTACATAACGAATTATTTTGCCTCTGTGTTCCCTCCTAGGCTCTAAATGCTTTGAGGGCAGTTTTAATATTTGAGATTTATCCCTTTTGATGTTTTTCACCAGCATCATGCCTTGTACTCAATGAAAATATTTATTTGATCTTATTTCTGGTTGTTAGAATGGCACGTAGCATAGCATCCTAGATTGGGGTCCCTGAAAACGGACTCTGGGATGGGGAGTTGTGTGCAGAAAGTTTACTGAACACTCTCCAGTACTCTTCCTGACAGTTTTAATGATAGGATTGGGCAGAAGAAGTAGCTATGCTGAAATGTAATTGCAATTGAGGCCTGTGCCCCTATCTTTAGAGGATCCCTGGGGCTGGGATGTCCATTCAGAGTTATGATCAAGTGTGAAGTATTGGGTGGGGCTTTTGTAGATTCAGGCAAGCCAGCCATCGGGAGGGGCATGGCTCTGGGTGAGGCAGTGCCCTGCAGCTGAGGCAGTTTACAGCTGGGAGAGTTGCAGCTGGGAGCTGACAGCAACCAACATTCCCAGCAGCGGGAGGATGGGGCCAAGAACCTGCAGAGGGGACCTCGGTGAGCCCCATGGTGTTCACAACCTATAATTGCCTTTTCCAAATAAATCAGACTGCTGTGCAGCTAATAACAATTGCGTAGACTGAAATCAAGATTTTTAGACTCTCATGGTCTTTCCACTCTGGTGGCTCAAAGTCATGTTTTGCGCAGTAAGCATCTCTAATCATATTGGATGCCTAATGTGTCCTTAAATCATTAAGAAAATGGGTGTTCCGGACACCTGTCTTTTGATTCTCTGTCAGGGATGGCAGATAAGGATGAACAGATTGTACATGTAGATTTAGACAGTAACAGATAATACTTAAACAACATTTGCTGAATGCTGGGCACCGTTCTAAGCCCTACGCATGAATTAATTCATTTATTCCTGCAAGAACACTACATGGTAGGTATTATTTCATTTGTAAAAATGAGGAAACCAAGGCACAAATATTTAACTAATTTGCTTAAGATGACAGAGCAAGTAAGTGGTAGGACCAGAATTTGGACTCAAAGAGTCTGGCTCAAGCATCTGTTTTCTCAATCTTTTGGAGAAAAAGAAATCTATCTTTCTCTTTGATTTATTATATACTTTGGGGGAGAAAGGAAACTTCTCCTCCACCCTGGAAGGTTCACCAAAAGATCAACTCAAAATAAGGCAGATTAATAAGGGAAAGAGATTACAAATTTACTTACCACGTGCACGGGGAGATTCACAGAGTGGTGATTACACACTATTCCGATGGGCCCAGAAGTTTATATTCGCTCATTTTAGAGGGGAGAGAAAGGTGAGGAATATAGGCAATTCTGTTGAGTGGCAATAAATGGTTACTAGGGAGGATGAGTAGATACTTGGGAGAATGAATGGATAGGAGGAAACAGAGGGATTCATAAATGATTCTCTTTGGAAATCAAATTAACCTGAAAGACAGGTATTATCTTTAAAGTGGATTTGGACTGGGTCTGGTTGCATTCCTGAAATTCTTCCCTGCAATGTATTGAGATAACAGGGAGGGAAAGGGAAGTCAATTGTTCCTTTTGATGGGTCTGGTTTTTTATGAAGAAAGAGGGAAAACTCCTTCCAATGCCTATTGATTTCTAAGGGCCTTTAATTCAAAATACTCTTTATAACAAGAAGTCATTTTGAGGTGAAATTTCCCAGGCTCCTTCAGTACTTACTCTGCACCAGGTACTGTTCTAAGCATTTTGCTTGCCTTATTTTCCCTACTGTGATCCTTTGCGGTAGTTTCAAATATTAGTCCCATTTTAGAGATGAAGAAACTGATGCCAGCAAGTTCTTAACTTGCCCCAGTCCACACAGGTAGAAAGTGGTAGAACTAGGATTTAAATCCAGATATATCTTACTTCACAGTCTGCATTTTTAACTAGTATTTTCAGGGTTCTAGTTTGTATCTTTTGATAAGAGTGATGGAAAAATCTCCTGGCGACACTCTCAAGTTCACGTAAGGCAGAATGAAGTGGGATTTTGGTTGTTTATGTAGCAGGTTGGGGCCCTGAAAGGGTGTTCTTGTTTTCATAGATCTCAACCAAAGTAACTTTCCATAAGAAGAAAAAATTCACAAGAAGGAAAGGAATGTTTATTAAACATTTAAAATGTACCCGATACCTTCACATACAATATCTTATCTACAATGACAAATAATAGAAACTAATTCTGACAATATGAAAATATTAAATAAATGTTCCCCGGTAGACATGGCTTATTGCTGGGATGCCAAAAATTTCCTTCTTCAACAGGGTCAGGAAAGGGTAACAGTATATTCTTCACTGAGGAATGGAGGTTTATTTTGGGATTTTGCTAACAGGGCCACAGGAGGATTGAATGTTGATTCCTAGAATGAAATCTTTATAAAACTAGCCCTGAAACTACTGAGCTATTCACTGGTTTTGAAAAAAGAATCTAAGGATCAAAACCAGTTCCTCTCAAGATCCTGGTCAGACACCCTATAAATATTTTAATTTTGTTCAGAACTTCAGAACATCAGATTTGAGTACAGGATAAAAAAAAATCTTGTTCTGTTATGGCCTTCCCTTAAAAGGAAAGATGAAGGTAGAGTGCTTCTTCTGGTTTTCGTTTGCCTGTTGTTTTAGATAGCAATGACTGGTTAGGTTATTTACATGCATGCAAAAAGGGGAGTTGAGAAGGGTTTGTTGATTGGGCCTGGCAGGGTTCAGTTCAGGGAGTGACTTTTGTGCTGACATCAAATAGCAGTGATTTCAGGTTTATGACAGTTATCAAATATAATGACGTAGAATGAGACCGAATTGTACCATAATAGCAATAAAAATCAACCTGGAAGGAGAGGTGCTTCCATCTGTTTTGCTTCTGCTCGGGGAGCTTGATTGTGGGCACTCGAGGCTGGTGATCTGACTGTGAAATATGAGATTTTGTGATTCCTTGTAAGTGAAAGATAGGGCTTCCTGGACTGCTGTGCTCACAAAGACTTGGACTATGATAGCTGTTTCCTGGTGGACATCAGCTGTCACTTGCACAATCGACACTGACGGTTGTCTTGGGAGTTCAATAAGAGGGAGGTGAGAAAAGGCTTGAGTAGGCTAGAGTGAACCTGCTGATATTAAAGTAAAGTATCTATTGTGCAACCCAGCCCACTATTGTACTCCATTTTAGTCTGCTCAAAGCTTTTCTTACTTGGATATTTAAAGAATGATCCCCTGCATTTCTTATAGGGTCTTTTGTACAATGTTGTCCCAAGAGATGCTTTGCCTACCCCAAACAAACAAAAACAAATCCATGGGTAAAGGAGTTTGGAAAATATACAGATTGAGCATCCTAAATCTGGAAATCTGAAACACTCCAAAATCCAAAACTTTTTGAGTGCTGAAATGACACTCAAAGGAAATGCTCATTGGAGCCTTTCAGATTTCACATTTTGGTATTTGAGATGCTCCAAGCATAATGAAAATATTCCAAAGTCTTAAAAAATTCAAAATCTGAAAACACTTCTGATCCCAAGCATTTTGAATAAGGGATATTAAACCTGTATATGACATTGCTGTGGTCAGAGTGTTTGTGTCCCCCAAAATTCATTCGTTGAAATTCTAACCCCCAAGGTGATATATTGGGAGGTGGGGCCTTTGGGAGGAGATTAGGTAATGAGGGTACAATGAATGAGGTTAGTGGCCTTATAAAAGAGGTTCCAGAGGGACGCCCCTTCCCACTTTACCATGTGAGGGCACAACAAGATGGCGCTATCTATGGATTAGACAGCAGGCCTCACCGGACACGGAATCTGTTGGCTCCTTGATCTTGGACTTTCCAGTCTCTAGAATTGTGAGAAATAAATTTCTGTCATTTATAAGCCACCCAGTTTACGGTATTTTGTTATAGCAGCCCAAACGGATGAAGATAGATGTCGTCCCTTTCTAAGGCTAGCCTTGCACATAAATGTATTAGAGACCTCAAGTTCTGTATTGTGTACATCTGCTACCTCTGTTTAACCAGAAACTTTAAACACTTATTTGACTATGGAGAATTTTTACCTATTACCATCCTGTGGAGCTCATGTTTTAGATATATCTTTTTCTAATAACATTTAGAAAACTGCCTCATTAACTGACAGTGCTAGAGTAGAGGAGATTTCTTTGTACAGGCAGGATATGAACGTTGTTAAGCTTTTCCTGGGTTTTGAAATCTGACTCCTTGTCAGAGCTGGAAGGATGCTACCCTACGCTCAAATGTGGCCACTAGTCTTGGGGAAGCATTGCCTGAACTGAGATGATCAGAGGTTCTCTGAGCCGGAAATTGTGTTCCCAAGGCAAGGCGCAGACACTTGCTTGTATCTATTCTTTTTTTTAGTCTCTTTTACATTTAGGAAAGGAGAGCTGCATGGCCAAAGGAGAGTGGACTGAAGAAGGGACTGTTGTGCTATCTTTAGGTGTAGACAAGGGGTGCCAGAGGCACATGAAAGGGACAGTGTCTAGGAGAAGACTAAGACTCTGGAATCTTTGTTGTGGTTTTGTTGGTATGATGGTTGATTTGGGATGCCAACTTGACTAAGGAATACTCAGATAGCTGGGAGAGTGTACTTATTCTCAGTAGATATGGAGCCTGTGCCTCTTCTGCTGAAAGGGAAACTCAGGTGGTTTTGCTTTTGACTGGAACATTTGGGCTGCCCCAGCTGTGTCTGTGAGCATATTTCAGGAGAAGATTGGATGTGAGTTGGTGGACTGAATGGGGAGGGTCTACTCTCAGTGTGGGAGGGCAGCATCCCATTGGCTGGGCCCCTGATGGAACAAAAAGACAGAGGAAGTTGGAATTCTTGCTCTCTCTTTCTCAGAATGAGGATGCCCTTTTTCTCCTGCCCTCGGATGTCAGACCTCCAGTTCTCTGGCTTTTGGACTCCGGGACTCAAACAAGTGGGCTTGGACCAAGAATCAGCTTCACTGGTTCTGAGGCCTCTGGACTGAGCCATGCTACTGGCTTTTCTGGTTCTCCAGCCTGTAGGCAGCTTATCATGGGACTTCTTAGCCTCTGCAATCAGGTGAGCCAATTCCCTTAATAAATCCCTTTTCATATACCTGTCTATATATCCTATTGTTTCTGTCTCTCTCTAGAACCCTGACTGAAACAATTGGTCAAGGATCCTTGAAGTTCTGCAGCAATTTAAGAAAACACAGAGATCCCCCCAGCTGGCTATAACATAGGAGACCTTATTGTCCTCTTATAGACCAAGAGCCTGTGGCCTCATTCACAATATGGTATCTTCAGCCTGTCTCAAGGGTTAACGCATGTCCTTGGCCAAGTCTCACATAATTCTCAAGAGAGTCTTCATTCCAGAATTTTATTGCACAGTCTTATCCCGATGTGAGGCCCCTAGTTGCACACCACCTGGATTAATCTGGACGCTTTAATTTCTAGCAGCCAAGGTCCAACTCAAAGTCCCTGCAGCCCAAGAGAAGAATTTAGGGGATTACATACAGAAAAGTTCAGGAATACTGTTTCAAACACAGATCCATAAACTCAAGCAGCTTCTTCAGGCCTTGGAGTCAGTCGATATCAGTTTGTCCATCTCTCTCTTTCCTCTCCCCAGCTCCAGAATTCAATTCCATATTCCTCTGAGTTGGCTTTCATCCTCAGGCAAGCTCTCTCTATAACATGGAAAAATGTCTTCTGTAAATTTCAGATTCACATTTTCATAAGCTAACAACAAAATTGAAAAATACTTTCCCTTTTCCAAAATCTCTAGCAAAAGTCTTTGAATGTAGTTTCTTTGGGCTGGTTTGAGTCATAGGCCTATTTGTGACTCCGTCACTGAGGCCAGGTGATAGAAATACTGATTGGCAAGGACAGGGTCACATCCCCACTCCTGACCCCGGGATGGAGGGTGAGTTGGATCTCATTGACTGAGAGGGAGGTCGTTCCCCAAAGGGAAGTTGAGGTGCTATGACCAGAAGAAGGGACGCTACACTGGGAAAGGTAAACAACACATGTTGTCTAAAATAAATATAAAATAAACAGCAAATAATTAGTCATTAGCAAAATTATATAAAGTGAGATATGTGCTTTAAAATGATGTATAACATAACCACATTTATTTAACAATGTATTCCAATATCAAATGGTAAATTTCAACAATGCTAGAACTGCAATTACTTTTGCATCAACCTAATAGCTCTTTCAAAAAAAAAAAGAAAGAAACACATTTTTTTAAAGCCTCTTGGAATTGATAATTCATAGAGATCATTTTGGGGAAACAGTGAATGGAGATTATGATAAAGGAATGACATGGTTCTATCTGGTTATATCTTTTAGAATGGTCATCCTGATGGTCAATGTGGAAAGGGTAGGTTAGTGAGGGAGGGGGAATGAGGGTATGGAGACCAATAAAAAGGATTTGGTGGTAATGTTAAGGCAAGGGGAGTGATAAAAGGAAACCAGATGTTTAAGAGAGAGAAGAGAATGAATCATTCAGTACTTGACTATGAAGAGATACCAGGCTATGAACTCAAATACATTTAGATCACTTATTAAGCATATAGCATGACAGCAACACTAGTGATTGAGTGCATATTACGTGCAATGTAATGTTCTAAATGCTTATAATAAATTAACTAACACGATCTTCGCAAAAACCTTGTCAGGGATGTGCTATCACTGCACAGACGATAAAACTGAGTTACGCAGAGGCGTAATCTATGCCCAATTCACACAGTGAGTGAGGATGAAAATCAACAGTCCGTGGCCCGTGGGCCAAATCTGCTTCGTCACCTGTTTTTATGTGGCTTGAGAACTAGAAATGTTTCTTTATTTTTAACGTTTTTAAAGGATTGGAAAAAAAAATCTAAAGAATAATATTTCATGACATGTGAAAACTACATGAAATTCAAATTTCCACAGATAAAGTTTATTGGACCATAGTCATATTTATGTATATCCGTTGGCTGCTTTGGTGCTACAGCAACAGAGTCCTGTAGTTGTGTCAGACCTTACAGAATGCCAAGCTGAGAATATCGACTTTCAGGCCCTTCACAGAAAAAACGTGCAGCTGCCTGAGTAAGTGGTGCAGCCGGGATTCAAATCCGAGATTTTTAAAGCCTGATCAGGTTCTCTGAAGTCAAAGATCACCCAAGGCTAGAAATGCAGGTGTAAGACCCAGTGTGCCTTCCAGGAGCTCAGACTGGTGTGAGATGGGAAAGTCAACAGTGGACCCAGAGAGGTAGTTGTTACCGGGAGAAAGATGGAGCAGTATGTTAGGGTCTGAGAAATAGCACCTAAGTGGTCAAGGGAGGGAGCGGGGCGGGATGTGTCGAGGAAGTTTAGTCACGTATGGAAATAAGACATGAAGCTCATGAAGAGATCAAGTGCTGTGACAAAGAATATCATAGCAAAAAGCCTTTCTTGCAGCCTGTTTCTGCTTCCCCACATTCCTCGATCCTTGGCTAAAGGAGCCCAAGATTCAGAAAGAACACCCTGTGTAAAGAAATGCCTGTTGTAAAGAAACTGCTGCACTCAGAGGTTTAATATCATGTTCTGGGGGAAAAACACAGACTTCTTGTGTTAAAATAGAAGTTGAAAGCGGCATCTGGAGCTTCCCCAGCTTTGGTTAATAGTAGCAAGCTGCTGAGAGAATTGACAAGACGATTTCTCTCATTCAGGGATGCTATGAGTGGCTTTACTAGAGAAACACTTTTCATCCCAGTATCTTGATCAGATCCATTCTACTTCCAGCTGGAAAGAGGCTGCAGTGTATGTGCATCTGCCCAGTGTGTTCTTGTGAGAGCATATGTGGTCAATCTCCTTCACAGTTTCTCTCTGCGTTGTCCCCAGTGCTCCTAGAAGCTGCTCCCAATCAGTGGCAGATAAACACGTGGAAGCCAATGCTTTCATTGCATTCATTGCGATGTGTTCCAGCAACCTTTGGGCAGCCTGGCTTGCCTTTTATGCCAGAGTAATATTCGTTCATCTAAGAAATTAGGCTCAAAGTGAAAGGAGAAATGAGATGCAGCTGCTGTGCAACGCTGACTCAAGAGTTTGTGTCCCCGACATGGGGAAATCTCATTAGTGTTGTATTCTGCACAGCCAAGTTTGCTTAAAAAGAGCATCTGAGAGCTGGAAATGGCTTTCTGCTTGTTGGTTTCCATCATGGGAATTGAACCTTTTGTTCGCCTATTCAATAAATATGTATTGAGTGCCTGCTTCTCCTTGCCAGGCAATAGGGGACCCAAGGGAGTTCCAAACCCAATGTGATCCCTGCCACGAGGAAGGAGTATGTGGTTTCTTGGGGGCAGAGATGCCAGCCATGTGGACATACAATCACATGTGAACTTCGACTGTGGCAAGCTCTATGTAGGAGAGGTTTGTGTGCCTTGAGAGCCAATAACAGGAGAATTGGGTCTAGTCAACGAGGGTAGGATGTGAGGGAGAGGGGATCTATCTGAGATTTTAAGGTGGACAGGAGTTACCTATGTGGAGAGGGGAAGCAAGAGAGTTCCAGTCAGAAGGAACTGCATGTTGGCTTTCCTACTACTAAGCAGCTTTGCCTGGCTCAACTCATATGTGGCTAAATTAATATACCAATGTTGCTTCTCTTATTCCATAGGTCTACCTATGCTCTATTATGTGCCCAATATGAATTCATTTGTGTTTTAATTGACTTATTTGGCTCATTAAGTCAACAGTCTTTACTGAGAGCTAGTCACTGTATAAGCGTACTGAGATGGAAACACATCATCTGGATCAGCATCCCCAAAGCTACCGTTTATTGGTTTCCTACTTGGGACACTGGTAGACCTATGTGTGATTTCCAGATGTGCCTTTTATGAGGCCTGTGGCAAGAAACTTCCTCTCTTTGAGATTTAGTTCCTAATCTGTTTAAAAATAAAAAGGCTAATGATGTTTGTTTAATCTGATTATTATAAAGATTAAGTGACATACTGTAGTGTGTAACACAATTCCTGGAACAAAGTAGACACTTGTTGAGTGCCTGCAGATTGAATTTTGGCATTTGTCTTAAATTAGTCCTGGGCTCCGGAGTTCAGCCTGGTCTTAGTTTATGCATGATTTACAAGACTCTTCTTCAACTCTCTGCCTACCAATTCTTCTCCCTTATTATATCCAAAACCAGATATATCACCTAATAACCTTCAGCAATTCCTTTTCTGGTAAAAACATTCATGCATTATTAAAGAGTCATTCATTTATATATTTCTAAAAATTGCATAATGGTTGGTCCAGCTAGGTGCTGGGGAAAAAGCGAAAAAAAAAAAAAGTGTTTTTTCATACTGTTATAATCTATGAGTCTAAAAAAGGATTGATGATTAGAGAACTCATGAAAGCTGCTAATTATTCTTTTACACTGACACCTGACAAAAGAATTGTATGTATAGCCTTATCATCTTTCAATTTTGTATGTTATTTTAACTCAAATTCTTTTTTTTTTTTTTTGAGACAGAATCTCGCTTTGTTGCCTGGGCTAGAGTGATGTGGTGTCAGCCTAGCTCACAGCAACCTCAAACTCCTGGGCTCAAGCAGTACTCCTGCCTTAGCCTCCCGAGTAGCTGGGACTACAGGTGTGTGCTACCACACCTGGCTAATTTTTTCTATTTTTGGTAGAGATGGGGTCTCACTCTTGCTGAGGCTGGTCTCGAACTCCTGAGTTCAAATGATCCTCCTGCCTTGGCCTCCCAGAGTGCTAGGATTACACGCACGAGCCACCATGCCCAGCCGTAGCTCAAATTCTATCCAAATAATATTCCTTCTTTTAGTGGTGACTGTGACATCAGCACTGCCCTCAGGACAGCTATAATGCTTCATTTTATTAGGGAATATGTTTGTGTCAGTGACAGAACCATGTATTTTGCTATTTGATGCCTCCCAAACCTGAAAGAGCATTATCAAGACACTCATCTGCACAGTGCATCACATCCCTTTATTGTGTTTCAGACAACTGAGGAAAATGAAAGCTACAAATGGGGCCAGCAATCTTGAGAGGGAAGGGAGCAGGAAACAGAGGGTGCAGAGGGAAGATTTCTGGAACTTGAAGGTCCATCTATTTGATGTCAGATTCCATAAGATGGAATCATGGTACTAGCAGAAAGTGAACCAATGAACAGAAAGACTCCTATGGGGTCAACCATTTCTACCCCAACCCCACCTGGGGCCCCCCATTTCTGATCAGAAATTGGCAATTGATGATTAGCAACTTGTTAATTATTTTTTATTAAATTTTTAGAGAATGGGGTCTACAGACAATAGTCTGGTATGGTATCTTTGAACCCAAATAGCCAGGTATTTTTTTCTTTGTGTGTACCTTAAATTCCTATTTTCTGAGCCTTAAGTCCTCTGATTCTTAGGAGAATTGTGCTTCTTATCTCTTTTATTTTGACTAATCTTTTATTTATTTATATTGTCAATTATAAGGCAAATATTCCTGAATTGACAAGATAGCAAATACATGGGCAGAGTTGGTCTTCAATAAACATCACTTTCTTTCAGATGTTTGATTTTTTTTCCTACATTAGGTTAAAATGGGACATAAGGACACAAAATTCTCTTTTATTATTACAGTCACTTAAACTCCAAAACCTTAAGCAAGAGAAATAAACAGAAGGACCTTCCACTGCTCACATATAATACTTTGCTTTTTCTGGTCTACTTAAAAGAGGGATCAGACTCTGAAGAGAATGCTGTCCAGGTTCTACCGTATTCTTTCAGACTCCATTTTTGAACTAAACTTTTTCAAAATTTTTGGTGCACCCCAAAATTAACACATCATGAGAAAGCTCTGAAGTTTGAAAAATGTGCTGCTTATTTCTATCCAAACAAATAAACAAAAGCAAACAATCTTGGGTTTCCTCCTTTCGAATCGCTGTTGAGAAGCAGTTGGGGACAGGTGGGCTCCTCGACTCTGCCTGGGTCCTAATCTGGGCTCCTTCACTTAGCGGCTGTACAGCAGTGTTCGAGTCACTTGGTCTCTCTGTGCCTGTTTCGTATCATTCAAATAGGGGAAATAATAGCACCTGTCTCATGGGATTGTTGTCAGATTTAATGTATCAACATGAGAAAAATGCTTAGAATTTCATGGCACATAATCAATGCTAAATAAGTTAAACATAAAAATAAGACCACCAGCTTTCTCTTGCCCAGGATAAAATAATTGCAGTTGTGCTCACACTCCTTTATAAAATCTCCTATAAAATTTTGAATTCTGGAAGATATGACATAGAAGAAAGTAAATAAATATGCCCAAACAGCACTTTTTATAGACTCTTCTTAATGGAAAATGTATTTATTTAATTGAAACCCTCTTGAAGAAAGGATTGGGATGATTTTTTTTTTTCTGCTAGCGCAGGCTGTGTGGAGCATCACCTAGGTTTGGGACTCAAAGGAAAGATGTGACTGACGTCTGCCCCAGGTGAGCATGTTCTGTAAGAACACATTATTGATTTATCCTGGAGCAACGTTAACTTTCTATGGATAATACAATGTGCTTCTCTGCCTCCCTTTCACCAATTTGCTTATGATTTTTAATGGCTTATTTAAGGGTATGCTGTTACAATCCATTTTTCCCTAAACCTACCTGTTGACTAAACAGGAATTTAATAAAAACGATCCCATTTTATATATAAAGAAACATGATAGATTAGAAAAACATGCACAAAAATATGACAAATTCTGTAGTCCTTATTTGCTCATGACATTTCTTTTTTAATACTAACAAGTTACTTTCTACGATCTCCATTTTTATCTTAGAGCATTCACCTCTCTTGGTTGCTGGGATAGTAAGCTCTTCTCTTCTGCAGAATAACCGATGCCTTAATTGACTTGATAAACCAGGAAGGCAGGGTCCTTGATGGCAGTCTGTGTTGAGCCCAGTCACGTGGCTTGGGGTGCAGGAAGGGGTACTTTAAGCTGATAAGGATGCTCAGGTGGGAACACAGGCACAGAACACTAAAGACTGGGGTTCCTTAGTTCCTTAAGATAGGTAAGTCCCTTGTTTTGTCAAACTAAAATTTGGCAAGTGTGAATTTGACATGGAACCCTGCGGTAGTTGCAGACAGCAAGGAT
Organism: Avahi laniger; assembly: GCA_963575035.1. Taxonomy (NCBI): domain Eukaryota; kingdom Metazoa; phylum Chordata; class Mammalia; order Primates; family Indriidae; genus Avahi; species Avahi laniger. The sequence goes on along the minus strand of CAUYSK010079808.1, from coordinate 21,230 downwards.
CTCTGAGATTGTAAGGCCTGAAATGGTGCTAGTATGAAGGCATGAACTCTGGCTTAATTGTATGTCCTTGCTGTAGATTTAATGAATTCTTCCCTTGTCTTTCCCTCTGGTGCAATGATTCTCAATCAGGGGTGGCACCGCCCCCCAGGGGATGTTCGGCAAAACCTGGAGACATTTTGGTTGTCACAAGTGTAGGAGATGGGATATAACCAGCATTCAGGGGTAGAGGCCAGGGAAGCTGCTGAACATGCTGTGACGTACAGGACAATGTCTAGTGTTAAATTAAGTTTAGCCTAAAACTCCCTCTTTACATTTTTAAGTTTAGCCTAAAGGTTTCTCAGTAGCTAATGGGATGTGCAAACAGGGTGTAACCGACTCTTACGACAATCACTGAGTTTGGGCCAGTCACAGGAAGCCGAGTGTTCAGACAGCGTTGGAATAAGGCAAATGCCAAACTGTAACCAATCCAGCTGTTTCTGTACCTCACGTCCTTTTGTGTACATCACTTTTCTTTTTATGTCTGTAAATCATCTGTGACCACGTGACAGTGCCAGAGTCTCTCTGAACCTATTCTGGTTCGGAGGTTGCAGGACTGGAGAATAATTCTTTGGTCAATTAAACTAAGGTTTTTCTTTAATTGGTAGTAACAATGAATTATCCAGCCCAGTCCAAAATGTTACTAATGCAGAGGTGGAGAAATCCTGCCCAAAGTGACAAACGTGTTCTTGTGTCAGGGGCTTTGTGCTGGATATTCCTTCTGCCTGAACTGTTTTTCTCTGTTCCTCCTCCTGGCCAGCGCTTTGTGGATTCCCACTTGAATGCCATCTCCCTGACGGCTCCACTTAACCTAACCCTCTTCCTTCTACCCTCAGTTACTCTTTATCAAACCCCTCTTTCTCTGTTTTTTCATAGCACTTTGCTCTGTGAATTATGAGTTGCTCAATAAAGACATTCACTTTATGAATCATGTATTTTGCTTTTCACAAAGACATTACAAATGCATTTGAATTTTTGATATGTCTTCTGTTTATTGCCATTTCTGTGAAGAAAAGCTTTCAAACACCAACAAAACCCTTTTCTACTCATTGAAAAATGCAAAATCATTGTGTTGCAGTAATTAATTTTTTTTTTTTTTGCTTTCACCTAATTAAATTTGTGCAAAGAATGAGCAAAGGGTTTTTATCATCTGCAGAAGAAACAAGTTTCTCACACCTGACTTCAATCACTCTGAGTAACTACTTCATTATGGCAGAGGCAAGCCCGGTGACAGATCATTAATTTTCGTGGATATAATCTGGGAAGCCAAATGTTTGTAGAAGGGAGTCTGGCAAGACCGACATAAATGTATTAGCACTGATTAAGAATAAACTGCAAGTCTGTTTGCATGCTGCCTCCGTCATGTTGTAAGTTATTAATAAATGTAACCACCATAAAATATACGGATGACAATGTGTTGAGGAAGGGGAAGTAGATAGCATCTTTACCCTTTAACAGTCTGGGTCTTTTATATTCTTGAATTTGAATTTTTTAGGACTAAAGGAAAGAACGAAAAGGGAACCAAATCCAGGAACATTCGTATTTTTTCTTGTTGTAATTTAACTCTGCTATTCTGAATAGGGTGAAAACTAAGGCAGTAGGTAACTAAGAGCCTGTGTATTCTAAGTGGAGAATGAGATACACTATACTCATGTCCACCTGATAATTTTTAAACATGACTGTCTCAGTTCTTCAAAGACAGTCTTAAAATCAGAAAAAAATTAGGATTATTAGCAAATTCTGCATTTCTCCAAACTAACTAGTTTTGAAGAAGGGATCTTGCGGTCTCTGAACTTTTCTATGCTTTCTAAGAAATTAAAATATGGAGCTACTAACAATACCATGATAATTTACTAATCTATTACCTTTGCAAGTTTATTGCATCAAATTAGATAATGTTCTTGTACACTGTAAAGCACTTTACAGATATTAGCTAAAACTAATAGAAAGGAACCTGGTCATATTCAAGGCTGAAGTCTGTCTTCTGTTTTTCTAAGACCAGTGCCTACCAATGCAGGTTTGATTCCTTGGTAACACACATGTGGTCTGAGTATGAAAGTCAGATTAGGATTAGGATGTGTGCTGATTTAAAATCAATCCAGTAGAGACTCAACGACTTTTAGTATTGAAATTAAATCCAAACATTGGCTCTGCCATTTACTAGCTGTGTTGGGCAATTTGCCTCTTAAAACGTCTGTTTTCTCATGTACAAAATGAGAACAATGACAAAGTGAGATTTTATGTATTTATCTGGCACATAGTAGATCCTCAGTAAACTATAGTTCTTTTTCTTGTAATAATTGTCATATTAGAATTTGAGGTTTACCTTGTAGAGCTGAATCTCCTTTGTCCTTGTTTGTGTGTGTATTTGAAAATTAGGTTATCATAATTGTCATTATTATGTTTATGGTAATTTAATGCAGGCTTTTTGGTCATTCCTAGAGGTATTTTTTCTTTTGCTCAAACCTTTTAAATTTTATTCAGAAACTGGGAGCCTGGGTTGTCCTAGTGTGCCTGCTATATTCCTGATTCCACCTATCTATGAAGGCAACTACATTTTCTGCATCCCAAGTGGAAATAAGTTGTCTAAACAAACTTAGTGGCCTAAATCCTTTAAACTAGGACTGTCCTTCAAAAATCCAGGATGTATTGTGGCTGTAGATGAATTTATGCACCAAAGATTATGTCTATTTTTCTTAGTCTTTTTAATCGCAATAATACCAATTCATAAAGTTTTCTCTATATAAATTTACTGAGTAAATGAGAGAAGAAATGACTCCTAGAACTAGACATGATGGCTTCCAGTTCCTCCTTTATACCCCAAACAACCATGTCATGGTAAAGAAGGTTGGGAGCTGGGTCATAAGAAATCAGATAGTATAAATTAAAAGAAGACATCATAGATAGAATGCTCAGAGTCAGAGAAGGTAGGTCCAAGTATTAGCCTGTCATTTTAAGGCTGGATGAACTTGGGCAATTTACATGACCTATTTGAGTCCCAGCTTCTTTATAAAATAGCATTAATAATAATTCCTCTCTCTCTAGAAGTATTGCAAGTATTACATGGGTCTTTGTGGTGATTTAATGAGCTAATGTAAGTAAGCATTCAGCAGAGCACAGAGTAAGTAGGTAGCAAATGCCAATAAGAATTATTATTATTCAAGAAAGTTTGCCTTAGTAAGAGCTTCTTTCGGTAGAACTCTAGTCACATCCTAAGAGTTTCCATTTCCGTGGAAGCCACCAACATGAATTTCCTTTGAGGGCTCTGTGTAGACATAAATGAGTAACTCCTGGGAGCAGATCTGAAAGCTGTGAGAAATGTCAATTTTGTTCTGCAAAGCTATGAGTTCACCCCACTTTAGCTACGTTTCTTAGCTTTCGGAACTAAGGAGCCTGTCTCTATGATGGTTAAACTCTACCAGTGTGCTAATTTTACATTTTTTATTAACTATGGCTTATGAACATATTGCTGAAATATGATATTTATCTGAAAATATTTCATGCAAATAGTGTGGTACTGAAAAATGTGCGAACACAGTGAGACAGTTAAAAAATGAGTGGGGTAACTTCATCCAACGGTGCTCAATCACAGAGTAAATTACATTTGTGTCTTTAGCACTCTACATGTATTGTTTGCCTGAGTCTCCACTGAAAAATAGCCTATCCAGGTTAATGATAATCTTCTCCTTCACTGTAATTTTCCTCTAGACTCCTAGAGATATGACACTGTGAAAGAGTTTCCTTACTCAACGTATCTATTTATTTTCCAGTTTACTGGGATCTTCCATCCAGCTTCCTCCCCTGCTTTGTGTGAGCATTAGTTCTCTTTTTTTCCCAAAGAAGCCTTGTAAGATCAAGGAGTGATCTGATTTTGCAACACGACATTGACAATGGGAAAAACTCCCATTACGCTGTTCCCAGATTATTCAATTTTACAATTTTTTTTTAATGTGCTTCTTCTATGTTAGGCACCAGGCTAAGGATTCAGAGGTCAATGAGGTAACTCACATTCTAATAGAGGATTGTAAATAGATGGCTTTTATGGCACTATATTCTCACCCCTTGCATTTGTTTCCTAGAGCTGCTATAAAAAAGAATAATGAGCTAGGAGGCTTAAATGACATACTTTCTTTGTCTGGCTACTCTGGAGGCTAGATGTCTGCGATCAAGGTGTTGGCAGGGCCATGTTCCCTCAGAAGGTGCTGAGGGAGGATCTGTTCCAGGCCTCTTTCCTTGCTTCTGGTATTTCCTTGGCTTGTGGTAGTTTAACTACAATGTTTTCATGGTGTTTTTCCTATAGTCATGTCTGTCCCTGTGTCCAAATTTCCCCCTCTGTATAAGGACACCAGTGATACGGGATGTTGTATGCACGTATTGTAGGGCCCATCCCAATGGCTTCATTCTAGATTCATGACCTCTGTAAAGACTCTATCTCCAAATAAGGTCACATTCTGACCTTAGGAGTTAGGACTCCAACATATCTTTTTGGGAGGGACACAATTTAACTTGTAACACCTCCGTGACTTGCAGGCATTGCTAATTCATTATGTACCTCTGTCTTACTGCAAATCCGCATGTGGCCTCAGAAACCCTTGCTTGCAGTTGGGATATGCATGCCATTTCTGATCAGACAGAGGATTCCTTTCTTGGACTTACATCTACCTGAGGTTTGGCATGGTGAGGCCAAGTCATAGCTTAAGTTCTGTCTTATTTCCTTCCATGCAGGGGAAGAAATGATTTGAAAGACCCAGATTCAACTCTGTTCTCTGTATGAACAAATGGCTTGACTTCACTGAGCTTTAGTTTCTGTCACTGAGAAAGTACGTGTTAAAACCTAAGAAAATTTTTGTGTAGATTCATTGAAATACCCCATATAAAAGTATAGGTGCTTTGCAAGCAAACATGTAATATAAATCTCTCCTTTTTCATTCTTATCCTTCTGTATTCAGTAGTTACTGTTTTTTGGGAGGGGGGCAAGGGAGGGAGAGGTGAACTATGGAAATGGGTACTCTCTCATCCTATTTTAGAGACAGGAAAATCAAGAATCAGAAACTTATAAATGATTCCCCCCCAAAAAAGATACAAACTCATACTGTGATATAGTTTTTTGTTGATTATCTTGAGAAAAATAGCCAATTTATTTTTGTTTTGCCAGTTAATAGAGGAAAATTCTCAGTACTGAAAACAGGATGATGATGAAAGAGATTCTTGTAGGATTTGCTTATAAAAGCTCTGCTGTTTGATATAAAATGCTTATACAGTAGCGCCCCAGACCTGTCATTGGGTTTAATGTTGCTTCACATGGCTTTTTTTTTTTTAATTAACTCTAACGGTAATTTTATTTCTAGTGGGCTCTATCTACCTCCTTATGCTCATTAACACTATTTACATTTTATTCCTGACAGCTTAATGATTGTACATAAAATTTATGTATTTTAAAAGGTTCATCTCAAATAACAAACATTTCTTATTAAAACAGTGATACTCTTATTATTGGTTTCATCTCTTATTAGATATGATCTGACTTGACAGCTACTTTGGGAGGCATAGCTGGATGTGTTGACTAACTTGTAAACATAGGAACATTTGCATCCGTTGGAGCTATATTATTTTTTATGAATCCATGTTTTCTTGCTGCTAACCAGAGGCTAAATATATTTGTGCCTGCAATTACAAAATTAGGAAAGTGGTGTTCATTTTGAAGCCCCAAAGCCGGTAAGAAAGCTGTACCATGTAACAAGCAGGGATCAGATACAGCCTCCCTGGTTACACTGACTGCAAAAGCCAACGAATGTGTTCTTTTGCTCTTATCATCTTTCCATTCAAAATGAGACTTTTGGTCAGATACAAAGTCAACTCTTATTGAGTCTTCAGATGCATTCTAACTAAAACTGAGAAAAAAAGAATTCCACCTCAGGTCCGTTGTTTATTTTTTTGAATGTCCTTAGAGCAATGCTATTGGAAAGATGGATGGCAGTTTGGAGGAAGAACGCGCAGCTGTGTGGCCAACTGTGTTGTTGGTCTTAAATCTGAATGCCCCTTCAGGTTCCATCTGGGACTGACAGTTCACTTGACCTCCTCAGGACAAGAGGTTGATTTCTGAAGTATTAGAATAATGGAGATTAATTTGTGAAGCTGCCTTTAATTAATGCCTCTGGCTCTTGCATCTGGGCTGGAGACAGCTGATATTAATGATGATAATCCATTTTCTCCCAGGGATGACTGAGGTCTGTGGTTTTAAGTTTGACCAATTTCTTTGTGGACTGTGCTCCTTTTCTCTCCCCCCCCAACTGTCTTAGAGAAAAGAATTGGTGACCTCTGTAAATATAAAGTTCCATCTCACCTGAGATATAAAAGTCAACCAAAGATCTTATTGCAGATATGTAATGTATATAGTGTGTACAATGAATTCAATCCTTCTTTTTATGTTTGGCATAATAATTATGACAAGAGCTTACTGTTGAGTCAGGCTCTATGCTAAGCCCATGGCATAAATTGTTTCATTTAATCTTTCCAGTGACCATATAAGATAGGTGCTCTTATCTCCATTTCGTGGATAACTAGGGAGATTAAGTAACTAGAGGAGGCTCCGGGTATAGAGATTTTCATTTAATTGAACTGTGTTGTGACCTGGGCATCTATTTTTTTTTTTTTAAAGCTCCCCAGGTGACACAAATGGGAAGCTGGGGCTGCGAATGACTGTCCTAAATAAGCAATTAGCCACAAAAGCCATAAAACAGAAATGGTCTAATAGAAGAAGAAAGATACAAGTTATGTAGTATGCCTAATGGTTGCTGTTCTTTTAAGGACTGGTGAGTCAGGTCTCAATACTCACTGCCTATTCCCCTCTCAAAAAAAATAATCAGAAATAAACTTCCAAGTTGGTTAGTGGGCATTGATGTTGAATTCATTAGCTAACTTCTAAACCCTATTAACGCGGTCTTGTGCCTCTGACATGTGGTTACAAAGTCCCAGCGTTTCCATGACTGGTGATTTATTGTGTAACTATACCCACAGGTGGCCATGAGATGTCCCCATTAGTGGCCTGTCATTGGGACTGGCTTCAGAACTTTTTCAGTTCTTCGGACTTGCCCAATCTGTGTTCTGTCGGCATTATCAGGGTCTGATGGGCTCAGAGGCAGCTGTGTTTTCTCCCTTCTGTGCTTCTTCCCCTTTCCTCTCCTCTCCCTCCTATTTTTCTTCTTCCTCCAAGGGATAGTTCATCTACAAAGTTCAGTTGGAGAGGATGGGTTTATATAGAGTGGCATAAACAACAGCTCCATTGAACGTCTTTGTTTTCCAGGATGCAACAACAAAACCACATAGTTCAAAGAATACAGATCTTTTGTCTTTGTACTCATGTAACAGTTACAGGTTCTAGAGTTAGAATTCTTGCATTTCCCATCTTGAGACACATCCATAGTATGTATCGCTAAAGTCTCTTCATTTCTTTGCTTATAGGAGAGATAGGAGAGGTAACAGCTGATTATGGAAAAAAGTTTCTTTAATTTTAAATATTAAATTATTATGTAAAGTGGCTTGATTATTTTAACTTATATTTCTGGAAATTGAATAAATATTAGCACATTTGAAAAGTCCAAAGTGTTTCAAAAATCAAAAATAATAGATTGAAGTGAAAAATGCTGATTTCAAGTTATGCTGAACAGATTAAAGGCCAGTTAACATGTGGTTTCCATGAGCTTTCCATTTCCCATTTTATAAGCCTCCTCTCATAGCTTGCACACTTTACTGTGTTTACAAAAGGCACTATGTTGCGTTGTGATTCAGAAAAACACATCAATAGCATCCTTTAGGACCTGTCCCTAAATGTTACAAAAAAACTGGGAGGATATGGGGAGAGCATACACAAACAGTGCAAAGGCCTGGTGACCAGGAGACTTGGCTCTGGGACAGGGTTAAAGTATGGCCTTCTCTTCACCTGTTTCTTTACCTGTGGAATACTGGGGGAGAGGAAAGCAATGAGTTGGGCCAAATCAGGAGTTCTCAAAATGTGATCCTAAGACCAACAGCATCAGCATTACCTGGGAATCCGTTAAATCTGTTTAAATGTCCGCCATACCCCAAGCCTACCGAATCAGAGAACTGGAGGGCTGGGGCCTCACCATCTGTATTTTAACGAGCCCTCTTGGGGGTTCTGATCATGCTATGTTTTGAGAACTTCTGGGCATTTTTGTGTCTTATCTATGTCTAACATTCTAACAGGTTTTCACTGATTTTAAAATAATTAAAGCTGATACATATTTTGATTATACAGAAAATGTTATATCTCATTTTTATTTAAATAATTTGATACTATTTTGAACCTTGGTTATCCAGTATTATTGTACTGGATAAGCATGAACATGCAGCGGTCCCCAACCTTTTTGGCACCAGGGACTGGTTTCATGGAAGACAAGTTTTCCATGGACGAGGGTGGTGGGCAGGTGGTGCGGAGCTCAGCTGGTGATACACAGCCCGTTCCTTAACAGGCCACGGATCAGTACTGGGCTGCGGCCTGGGGATTGGGGACCACAGTGCCAATTGATACATGTTTCTAGTTGATAATAATACAATGTCATCTAAACCTACTTAAAAATAAAATTCAAAAATGTTATAAATAGAAGGAAACTTGGAGTTACTTAGGTCAGTTATTTTCAGCTGCCATTTTATGGTTGAGGAAACTGAGGCCCATCTGGCTTTGTGACCTTGACATAATCCTTTAGAAGAGAAAGAGGGGCTTGAGCCACAGGCGAGGAACAACCATTGCATTTCACTATTTTGTGACTTCTAAGCAGTGCGAGAGAGCTAGCAGAGCAACTAAATTGATTTTACACCTGTATGCACACACAAAGCAGCAATTAGGAAATAGTGTGTAGCAGATTTTGACATGTATGAAATTATAGAACCAATTACTTTTTACAAGTCAATTCATGGCAATCATTTCAAACAAAGCAGACCCTGGAATCTGTTCCTTAAGGATATGATTGACAGAATGTCAGTGCATGTAAACCTCATTTCATTTTCCAAAGATAAGATTTGAGAGAGTGAGCTGAAAGAGTAGATTGAAGATGTTAATTTCAATTAAGGATTTGCTATTTTAAGGGTTGCTTCCTTTAAAAAAAGGTACAATCAGTTAAATAGCCTCTGCTTTCCAGTGGGTTGTAATGGAAAAGATGCTATTCTAAGTATTCAGAGATGTAAGTGATATTCTTGTTTCCTACTTCCTCTTATTGTTTGCTACAGTAGATCCTTGGGAAAATCACAGAGCCCTCTGGACCTCAGTTGACATACTATTAAATGTGTATATTAATATCTAGAGTTTCTCCAAGTAGAGAATAAGACGAACTGATACCTTGAAAAACCCCACAAATAGGAAAAGAATGAAAGACATTGAGTGTTGGGGAACTCATTCAGAAGTTGCTGAAAACGAGATATTCTTTGAATTAGAAAGAGTACTTAATTAAGATTCAGGAAGACCTAAGTTGAAATCAGTCAGTAATTATCCCTCATGACCTTTGGATCCTCAGTGTTTGGGAAGAAAAACAGACTCAAAGGTCAGTTAAAACTAACTGATTTATCATAGGAAAATACCTGGCACAATGTCCTGCATACTAGCTAAGTCATCGATGAAACCAGTGGAGGCAGATAGATAGCCCCATCTCAAGGCTACATGGAGACTTCACTTCTGTCCACAAAGGAGTCTCTGCTACAGGACTTGCCCTCCTGCCATAAACAAGGAGAAAACTGGATGAAACACAGAAAACAATGGTTTTTGAATGTTAAATGTCAGGAGATGCAGGACTGTGATTCATAAGAAAAGGCAAACCAGGTAAACCTTATGTGTATCTCAGCTTTCTTCCTGGAAGCACCTTCTGCATTGCGGCATGGGAGGAAGGACCCAAACAAAGCCTGGTGATCTCAATGAGCTGAAGAGACAGGGGTCAGGGTCCAGGGATGCTGAAGCAGCTAGAATTTGAGGTATAGAGCATTGGATAGAAGTTGTACAGAGAGAGACGTGGGGGAGAGAGCACACTCTGGAGATCTGCAGAAGAGTCTTTTCGGATCTTTGAATACCAATATGTGCATGTGGTTTGCCATGTGGTTTGGTAAAGAGCAACTGGCAGGGAAGAAACAATTACAGGGGAGTCATAAGCCAAAGTTCATTTAGGGCAAAGACTTTTGAACTCCCATGAGCCAGAATAGAGAAACATCACTGAATCAACATGGCTTTTATTAGAGACTCCAGAATACTAACACTTTCATAGTGAGACTAAATTAGCCCTAGAGTAAAGGCTACAATAGACACTTCCTTAAAAACAGGTTATGTAGGCATCTGTGACTTGGGCTATAAAAAAATATTTTTAAAAAGCAGTTTATAAACAAACCTTGAAAGAATCAACTGAATTTACAAAAACTGTTGAACTGCCAGACAGAACAACGTCAAATTCCCTTTCAAGAAATTCAACAAAATCCAGTGCTCAAGAGCATAAAATCCATAATATCTGGCATCAATTAAAAATAAAAACATTCAAAGATGGAGGAAAATATGAACACTATGTGAGAGAAAAATCACTCCCTAGAAACAGGTGACAGGATCTTGAACCAACTATTAGGTTATCAATAAGACTGGAGAAAAGATTTAAAGGAAACTATGACATGTTGAGAGAAAGAGAAAATATAAAAATAAACCAAATGAAACCTCAGGGATTAAAAAAATGTAATATTTGAAATAAAACTTGCTGGATTAAAAATAGGTTAAACTTAGAAGAAGAAAGGATGAGTGAACTTGAAAACACAGAAATAGAAACTATCAAAGTAAAGCACAGAGAGAAAAGACTGAAAAAGGACCAAAGTCTTAGTGACCTGTGGGGACAATATCAAGCAGACTAACAATCCAAGGTGTAATTAAAATCACAAAAGGGGAAAACAGAAAAAATATTTGAAGAAATTAGAGCAGAAATTTGTCAAATTCTTCTATAATTGTCAATGACAAATTTTCAATATTTCAACAATACTGTGCTAAACAGTGTAAAGCCACAGATTCAAGAAGCTTAACAAAACCTAAGTAAGATTTATACACACACACACAATCCACTCTGAGGCTCATTATAGTCAAACTTCTGAAAACCAGTGAGAGAAAGAAAATCTCAAAGTAGCCAGAAAAAAGAGATATATACAGAGAAACAATATTAAGAATGAATACAGACTTATTATAAAAAATTGTGCAACTTAAAAGACAAAGGAACACAATTTCTAAGGTATTGAGAGAAAACTAAAACTGGAATTCTATAAACAGAAAAAGTATTTTTGAAAAATGAAGGCAAATGAAGAATTTGTCACATTGGATAAAAAAAGCCAGACCCAACTATATGCTGCATACAAGAAACCTAATTAAATTATACAAATATATAAACAGTAAAAGAATGGAGAAATAATATATTGTAGAAAAAGTAATCATAAGAAAGTTGGAATGGTAATATTAATATTATGCAAGTAGATTTCAGAACAAAGACTATCCCCAGGGACAAAGGGGAATTTCATAACAATAAAGGGTCAATTCTTCAAAAAGACCTAGAATCTAAAATATATGTGCACCTAATAACAGTTCCAAGATACATGAAGTAAAACAGAAATGAAAGGAAAAATAGATAAATCCATGATTAGAGGTAGAAATTTCAACCTTCTTTTCTCTGTAACTGATAGAACATGTAGAGAAAAAAAATCAGCAAGAATATTGGGCATTTGATCAACATTGTAAAAAAATGTGTGTATATATGTATATGTCTCAACTTAACCAAACTGATATTAATATTTATGGAATATTTTACTCAACAAGAGCACCATACACATTCTTTTAAAGTGCTCATGGGATAGCCACTAAGATAATCATATCCTAGGCCATAAAACAACTCTATATATTTAAGGATTAAAATCACGTGTAGTATTTTCTCTTACCAAAAAAGAATTAAATTAGATTACTAGTAGAAAAGATCTGAAGTTTCTCTAAACATGTGAAAATTAAACACACACTTTTAAGTAACCTATGGGTGAAAGAAGACTCAAGAAAATTAAAAAATTGAACTACATGAAAATGAAAACACAAAATACCAAAGTTTATGGAATTCATCCACATGCATAGTGAATGTATCCAAATACAAGTGCTTAGAGGTATGTGTATAATGTTAAATTATATTAGAAAAGAAGTGAAGTTATATTAGAAAATAATTATAAATTAAATACAAATTACATAAATTTACATAAATTTATAGAAATTAAATTACATTAGAAAAGAATAAAGATCTCAATAAGTTTCCATCTTAAGAATCTAAAGGAAAGAAGACCAAATTAAACCCAAAGTAAAAGGAAGAAAATAGTGTAGAGATGAGGAGAAATCATTGACATAGAGAATAGACCAATAGGGAGAATAAATAAAATTATAAGATTTTTTCTTTAAAAAGATCAGTAAAATTGACAACAAGCAAATGTCCAGCCAGAGTGATCAAGAAATGAGAGAATGTTCAAGTTGGCAGTATCAGCAATGACCATGGGAATATCATCACACATTCTAAAGACAGTAAAAGGATAATAAAAAAAATATCATGACCAACCAATTGTATGTCAACAAATTTAACAGCTTAGATGAAATGGACAAAGTCTTTGAGAGATACATTTTTATCAAAAGTGACCCCAGGCTAAATTGAATAGTCCTATATCAATTAAAGAAATTTGATTTATAATTAAAATCATTCACTTACTAAATGCAATGTGGTATCCTGGGTTGGATACTCAGATAGAAAAAAGACATTAATAGGAAGATTGATGATGTCTGAATAGTCTGTAATTTAGTTAACAGTAATGTACCAGTGTTAATTTTTTGTTTTTACAAATGTACCATGATTATATAAGATGTTAACCTTAGGGCAGTAGTTCTCCACTAGGGATAATTTTGTCCCATGGGGACCATCTGGCAATGTCTGGAGACATTTTTGGCTGTCACAGCTTGGGGGCAGGGGAGTGCTACCAGCATCAAAGCTAGAAGTTGAGGATGCTACTGAACACCCTGCGGTGCAAAGACAGTCCCCTCACCACAAGAAATTATCCAGTCTGAAATATTAATTATATCAAAGGGGAACCCCCCCATTCAGGAAAACTATATGAAGGGTAAATGGGGATGCTGGACAAATCTTTGCAAATTTTTGTAAATCTAAAATTATTCTAAAATAAAACATTTATTTGAAAAATGTTTCCCACAAAGAAAACTACAGGTTCAGCTTGATTCACTGGATAATTCTATCAAACACTTAAGGATTAAATAATATCAATTCTATACGAACTTTCAAAATATAGGCAGAGGGAATATTTCCACTTATTTTATGAGGCCAGCATGATCTTCCCTACCTTTTCTCTTCCCCACCCACTATTGCCTTTTTTTTCTTATTTTCCTCTAAAGATGTGGCCATTTTGCTTCACAGGGAGGGATATCCTAATACAGTTACAGAAAAGTGAAGATAATTGATAGACTCCTTCTCCATTACATCTTTCTCATTTTCATTTCTGAGTTTAACCTACCTAAATACCTCTGCTTCTTTAATGGGATCTTGGACCTGGCATATGGGGTGCGGGGTGTGGGTTAGTGATATGGTGGTTTACATAAGGCTCACAGAGGCAAGCACAGTCCTGCTCAATATAGCCATTAGCTCTGAGCAGGATATCATATGCAACTAGATGACTTTTTCTCAATGCTTAGCTTCCTCAGCAACTCAGTCAATATAGAATTGATACTATACAGAAACAGAATTACCAGGTGTAGATATTTGCAAACAGTATAATTGTACACCTGTTAATGTCTCTGTTGCCCCTGAACATTTTCCTGAATGTCTTTGGAAGTCATGTCATTGGTAGCCTCACCCACCCATCAGAAAAGCCCATGGATTGGGAAAAGCGATTGCACGTAAACCTTTCCTTCCCCCTGCATCAATTCACCAATCAGAAACACAGAGCAGTGGAAGGTTTGGCATCTTCACCAACCTGGAAACTAGCAGTTTTCTCTAAGGACTTTAAGAGAGCATGGGTTAATGGGAGCATTTCATTATCTGGTGAAATCTTGGCATGCTTGGGGACCAATTAGGGAACTCTTGAAGTCATCTCTCTCACAACCTAACAATAACTTCAATTACAGTAATTTTGAAAATTGTATACTTCAGATATTGTCTCCCTAAATTTTATGAAATGTTTTGCTCTATTTTATTAAAAGTCAACATTACACTGAAACATGCATATAATAGAGAATGTGTTGTAAACAGATTCACAAAGTGTGGCTCAGTGTCATGGCTTAACCTGATGCCTGTGATTTTCAGCTTATTCTCATTACACTCAGTGCTCAAGTTGTTGGTTTAAGTTTCTAAAGAAAGTATTCTAAGTTCATCTTAACTCAATCCATATTCTCTCTTTATAGAAGCTTGAAAAGTTAAAGTTTTGTTTTAAAGGAATGAAGATATTTGCAAACAGTCTGAAGCAGCACCCCCTGCCCCCAACCCTACAAAAATATAAGCTTATTCTTGTATTGGAAAATAGCTTTGGGTTTGTCAAAATATTAGAAATATTATACACAATCGATTAGAGGTAGGTGAGAAAGATAAAAAGTATGCCAATGAATATGCATGAAATGAGAGATTGTAATATAGAAAATTATAAAACCATTACTTTAAGTAGGAATCCAAGAAGGTCCTAAAAATATTGGTTGAATGAATAAATAGATGAATAAATAGAAAATCAATTTTGGTCCACATTTTTGATATTTATGAGATGTAATGAAACAGGCTTTACTCACCAGGCGTGCTCTTTAGGGACACGACAGAATTAAGTATGGAAACAATCTATGCTAGTGCTCAGTTACAAAGGGCAGACGATAGAAGATGAACTCTCTATTTTACTTGCTAAGTGAAAAAGATTTTGGAGCAGCTGAGCAAGTTGCTTCTCCAGTTCAACTAAGAACCACTAAATAAATGATAAATTGAGCCTCAACTGGTCATTAGTTGAGGTATGTTGCAGGCAGAGAGGAGGCTTGTAGGTATTTGGGATTTGTAAAGGCTTCGGTGCAGCCCAGAGAAAGAATTCTTATGTACATATTTATGAGAGTTTTTAGAACAGTCCATTTCTCTACCTTTTAAATTCCTGCTGATAAATTTTTCTGTTATGAATGAAATTACACATCTACAGATTGAGATACAACCTAAAACCATTCATTCATTATCAGTAGGAAATGCCTTTTGAATTGTATACTATAGAGGGGATGGCTTTGATGTGAGCTCACATTCTGTTGGGGGATTTGCCCCTTCATTTATGGGGTGGAACAATTTGAATGTTTGTTTCTCCCAGAACCCATGTTGAAATTTAATCACCTTGTAGCAGTATTAAGAGGTGGGACATTAGACCATGAGGGCTCTGCCCACCTGGTTGAGATTAATGCCTTTGTAAATTGGCAAGTCCAGCCAGCCTCCTTTGGCCCTTTTTTTGTCCTTCTGCCACATGAGGATCCAGTCTTTTTCCCTTCTGGAGGGCGTAGTGTGCAAGATACCACCTTGGAAGAAGAGAGCTGAACCTGCCAGTGCCTTGACCTTAGACTTTCCGGCCTCAAGAACTGTCGAGAAATAAATTTCTTTTCATTATAGAATAAATTACCCAGTCTGTTATATCGGCTTAAACAGACATGGCAAATTTGGATCAACTTAACTCACTTGTGACCAGAGACCATGGTTTGATTAGTGAAAAGCCAAGTTCACTGTTACTGACACTCGTAACGATAATAGATAGTTAGTGAACATATTGAATGAATAGGTCAACTTGATAGTAGAATGTGATGGGTGGGAAATAAATTAACACAGTCAAGAAAAACTTTCTCCATATTGGGAAAACTGTATTTTTGTGATCTAAACACTTTCCTATTTTCATTTTTTTTAGATTTAAAAATCAAATGTGAAACATAAATACTTCGTACATTTATTCTATGTCGATTTGAATATAAACTATGCCTCCTATAGAGAACTTTGTTGGTGTCCATCTGAATCCTCTCCCAGCTCTTACCTAGCCTCTGCATATTTTGCTGCTAAAAGCAGTTCCCTGTGACTTTCTTCAGAGGATGTCTCTTGAGTATTATTAATACAACATCTCGGTCTCTTAGGGAAAGCCAGAGATGCTTCATCGACCTTCTCCCCGAGTCTTCCTGTGACTAAATGGCCTTCCAGTGTTTTAGTGCAAAAGCCCAGCTCTGTTAACTTCATACAGCTAGACCCTGAGGTGTAAGTCAACAATCCAGAGCTCCCAGACCTGTATCTGAAGTTAGACTCTTATTGGCTTCTTCCCACTTTTTTATCCTTCTTTTGATCCTCCCTTACTGGTTTCTGAGACCACTTTCTTAGGCCATTATACTCAAACCATTGGCTCAGGTTCTACTTCTGGGAGAACTTGTTTCTGAAACATTCCCACAATTATAAGTGGAAGCCACTGTGGACTCACATAGGGCCTCCTGCTCCTTTACAGTAGCAAACAGCAGGATTTGTAAAGAGGTTGGGACTCTTTTCTGCTCCAATATTCTGCAGCCACCTGCTCTACTTTCGGCTCACAAAACCCAACAGTGAATTTGCATGATGGTTATTAACAGATTTCTTATCATTTGCTTACCTGTCAGTAAGATATTGTAGTATCTATTTTTAAAAGGTTAAAATGGATTTTTTTCCCACTAAAGCACTGAATTCCAGTCAACAACATTCATTTTTTAAGAATTCTATAATATATGTATATCATACCCAATTCTGATGAATTCAATAAATGTCTCATAAAATATTAGATCTACTCACTCTAGAGAGTTCTTAATATTCATTTTATGGGGATTTTAATCATTTTCCTTCTTTAATAAAATTGAAAGAAATGGCAATAATACATATAAAATGTGTACAGTAAAATGACATCTGAATTTTATACAAACACAGGGTTGGAAAATGTGAAGTTTGGCAGCTCATCTGAAAATTCACTTTGATCAGTGTTATCCTGGAGCATAAGGCTTTAAAGTTATTTATCTGGTTCCACGTTCAATGGAATTAAACAGTTACTGAAGCATAATAATTAAGACTCTAACAATTCGAAATAAGGTTTAAGCTTGTTTAAGCCAGTGAAATATACAGGTAAAATTTACCTTTCCTCTCATTGAGGGAGATACTAAATAAATGAGAGAGATGTAATGAAAGTTTTTGATCATTTGAATATATGAAGAGCTTCTGATTCAGCCAACATTAATTAAGATTCTGTCGTTTCCTGGGACCAGCGGTAGTCACTTTGTGTACATCATCTTACTTGTTCTTAACTACAACCAGTGAGACAGGTATTATTTTCTCCATGTTGCAGTGGAGGAAACAGATTTGGAGAGGTAAATTGCCCCAAATCACACAGCAATAACTAGCAGAGATGGGATTCATATCTGAGTCTATGAGATTCAGTCTCTGTGCTGTTTCAGTCTTCTTAACCGCTTAAACAGTGGCACACAGGGTCTTCACATCTGGTTTGAGATGGACAGTGTTTCTAAGCAGTGAATTCGGCCACTTGTACCATGATCATTTTAAGCCTGATGTATCCCTGAGTTATTCATATTGATATTTAGATTATTTTATCTTCTGGCATTTTAATGCCAGACTGCTGGGAGAAAGGTTTTGCTGTCGTTTTCCTCTATCTGAGTAATACTTGGTAGAGAAAATAAATCACAGGGTAGAAGGCATTCATGTGCAACATTCTGCTACTTATTTGTAGGAGAAGCGAAAAATACATATCAGCTGCTGACAAGCATCTGATTCCTCGCTCCATGTTTATGTTGGTTTCCCATCACTCAGGGAGGAAAAGTGCTTGCCTTTTGATTTATGCTCACTGACAGTGAAATGTCCATGATGATTAATTACACTGCTCTCAGATTTTGTTGTGGTGCTTTCCTCTATAGCTCCAGCTCTGAAGCAAATAAATGTCTTATGTCTTGCTGTAGAACAACAGTTTAAACTTACATTCTTTTAACCAAGTGATACATAGCTTGTATTGGATGGAGTATTTTAAAGATTAATTTGTAATCTAGATTTCTATTTTTGAGGAGGAGAGTGGTTTCTGATTGTAAGATGAGCATATGTAACTTTAAAATTTTCCATAGGCACATCTTAGATACTATAGATGCAAATTTAAAGGAATTTAGGAAAGTATATTGCTAGGCTCAAAAATGTGCACACTCAGTAATATAACTTTTGTGAGTCTATCCCAAAACATTTCCAGAGATGTCAAAAACAATTTAAGGACACAGGTGATCATTTAAGCATTATATTACAATAATAAAGTGAAATATCCAAATACTTAAGTAAAAGGTCGAATATGTAAATCTTGAAATAACTATATGACAGAATTTACACATCTTTTAAAGATCGTGTTTACAAAAGTTTTAATTTTGTAAGAGTTCTTTATGATAGAATGTTAAGAGTAAAAATCAGGATGTAAACTTGTTAATGCAGTATTGTCTGAAAAACAATATACAAAAAGAAGGAAATACATTAATATTAAATAGCCTCTTTTTGGATAGTGGAACTATAGATAATTTTATTTTCTTTTCAAAATATTCTTTATTTTTCTGAGTTTTTAACAATATTCACATATTTTAGCAATGTACATTTGTCACAAAATGTAGACAAAGGGTTAGAGTGTTTTTAGAAATTTTTTAAAATTAAAAATTTTTTTTCTGGCAAGATAAACACAAAATTGTGACTCTGGAGCAAGGGTTCACAAATTACCATGCATTGCTTATATCTGGCCTGCTGCCTGTTTTTGTAAATAAAGTTTTATTGTAACACAGCTACTATGCCCATTCGTTTATTTATTGTCTGTCTGGCTTTTGCATTCCAGCAGCAGAGTTGAGAAGTTGTAACTAGAAAGCCTAAAATATTTAGTACCAGCCCTTTTCAGGTTTGCCAGCCCCTGTCTAGAGTAATAAAGCAACTTTAATAAATGAATATGACCTTATGTGATATCAGCTAATTTTTCTTGAAAATTTATCCAATTTCATGTACATATTCTTGAAGTAAATGTTTTAACTCAAAAGAAAGGGGACAGGCTAGGGATAATCCTCAATTTGTACCATGTACACATTCATGTTCAGAGATAGATCTTGGTACTTAGAAAGCTGACGGGTCATTTATTCCGAAAAATCTTCCTAAGACTAAGAATTTTTGAAAAACATTAAATGGTTAGAACTGATGAATTTCCTTTTAGACATTGTGCAATGAAAGAAAATGAGAACATTTTTCAGTCTCCTCTCTTCAATCTACCCCTCTAGTCTGTTTTTACATTTTCCAGGTGTAGAACACTCACGCTCTGTTATAAAACCGCAATTCCCTCTGTATCCATGTGGCTCGTGAAGAACCGTGAAGCCAGCCTGACTTTTCGCCCCCAGCGCATTATTTACATTTTCTTCGTGGGTGACTTGAGTACTTTTCCTTTATGTTTAGAGTAAACTATATTAAACCAAAAGAGTTTGGCGTTGAACATTCTGTGTCAAAGTTCTACATAATGAAGGGCACTCTTTTATTCTGAGGAGTCAGGTTCCCACGCCACAACTCTTTTCAGGGAAATTTTCATGATTTTATTATACTTTTTGTATTTATTCTTCAGGAATGCCAATAATTTGGATTCTTATAACCAACCAATAAGTCTTTGTCAGTCCTCCTCATCTATTTGCTTTTCCCCAACTGCTTTAATTTTCTGGTCTTTTAGATCTACATTTATTATTTGTCATTAAGCATTTGCTATTCATCAAAATTTGCTTTTTAGTTATCTATTTTCACTTTTTTGTTTATCATTCATTTATTGGTCCTATGGTGATAATACTTTTTGTCTGTAATTTGTTTCATGAGTCTGCGTTTTCTTCTCCGTTATTCTGTCACATCCTCTTTGAAATCTTGTTTTTATTGAGTTCATATTCTTATTCTGTAGTGTAAGCACTGAGGGAATACTCTCTACTTCGGGTTATGTTCTACTGTGGATTGGCTTCCATTTTATCTATTCAGATGGATGGATGCATGTGCATATATGTATGTATGTGTATGTACAATTTTTTAACTTTTTCCCTTTTCAGGATGATGGTTTGCCCAGTTATGGGTTTTTTTTTTCAATATTTCATACCTTCTCTTCTCTCTAATGTAGTGTTGATGATTTATTTGCTTCTCAGTAGTTCTGTGGTTCCATTGTTATCATTCTATCTGCTAAATTTGCCATGCTACAACTCTTTTTTTATTTTACTGAAGAAATTATAATAGAGGGCGTGGTATGTGGGTAGGGAGGACATTCTCAGCTCAGGCTCCACGCTGTGATCTGAGATTATGTAACGTGCCCCGTACTGGAGGTTACTACACTTATTAAGAAAATGTGCCCCATGGTGAAGGGAGTACTTTCAGCTTTCAGATCACTCCTCCAATTGAGAATTGAAGCTTTCACTTCTATCACAATTTATCATCCCCAGCTTCTATTTCTGCCTTTATTCAGAATAGGGAAAAGATAAGAATAGTACAAAATGGTTTACTTTTCACCTGATTTTTGAGTATTCATAAAAGTTGTAGGGATTTTTTACAACTCATTTGTGTGGGATATGAAGGTAGCAATGAGTACAGGGACTGGCTTTGCTCCATCTCTTAGATCTGCTATAAAATTTTACATTTACTTATTTGATTATCTATTTATTTTAACTTCATTGCATTAAATTACTCTCTTGCCTGTATTATTTTTTTACTAGGGAACTTTTTTTTGGGAGGGGAAGGTACTATTTTCTGCTCATTTGATTAGATTTTGAAGAAGAAAAATTCTGTTGCCCATTGTTACTCTATTGTCTTTACCCAGAAATTCTATAGCTCTATTTTAATTGTGCATATAGAGATTATTTTTGTCTCATTTAAGTCTTTACTTTAGTGTTATTCTTCAGTGTATTTTTTATTATTTAGTTTCTTTTTAAAAAATAAACTTTAATGTTCACAGCAGCACAATTCACAATTGCAAAGATGTGGAAACAACCCAAGTGTTCATCAATACATGAGTGGATTAATAAACTGTGGTATATGTATACCATGGAGTACTATTCAGCTTTAAGAAACAATGGTTATATAGCACCACTTGTATTCTCCTGG